>NAJN01001559.1:0-10425 GCA_005059845.1 Cryomyces minteri
GCACGGCAGCCGCGTCGAGGGCGCGACGGGCGTGCACGTGTTCAACAAAATGTAAGTCGAGCGGGTAAGCAAGCGAGCGAGCAGGCTGTGAGCCACGGCTGGCGCGGGCATGGGGGGGGCGTCGTGACACACACGGCCGGTGTCTGGGAAGGGACGAAGGGGGGGGGGGTGGTTGGGTGTTGGTCAACCAATGGCTTAGTTCGCGTTCACGCCTCCACCTCACCTTTCTCTGGAGTCGTGCGTCGTGCGTGCGTGCCGCATCGGTCCCGTGAATCCGCATTGACCGGGTTTGGTGCGCTGCAGGCCACTGTGCATGGCTCACCAACGCCGTGTGCGAGCCCGCCAAGGTGTGTGCGTGGCGGAATCGAGTGCCAGATAACGTGATCGTCACAGCGCGGCCGGCCTTGGTGCTACGGTCAAGCTTTCCGCTGCTTCCCCCCCTCCCTCCCCCTCCCCCCTGCGTCCCGAGCGAGATGCGCGCTACAACGTTTCGCACGCTATTTATCTCCGCGCATCGTTCGGCAGTTCTCTGACGTTGGCCAGCGATCGTCCGAGGATGGAGGGTTAGTAAGGAGAGGCGAGTGTTAGGAGGAAAAGGAGAACGAGACAATCCAGCTTGGGCGCACAGGAGGTATCGCGGCGTCCGAACCATTACCGAGACACCGACGCGGAAGGATGTCACGAGACATTGCTTTCGTCGGGACCCGTGTCTCCGCACGATGAAGGGTTTGGAATTATCTGCTCGTAGGCGCATGAGAAAACAGGTGAACCCCTCCATTTTCCCTTCGGGACAATCGAACCAGCCCTGCCCGCATGGTTTTCGGGGCGCGGGATGTGAACCGTGTGAAGGAAATTGTCGAGTATGATGAAACGCTTGCAAGTGCTGAGTGAACGTGGGAGGAGAAGCAAGAAGGACCAGTATCAACACAAGCTGCTCCGTGTGCCCCACTCCCCAATTATACCATCAAAATGCTATGAGAAAGAAAACGAGAAAAAGGCCCCAATGCAGCGGACGAGAACTGGAGTTCGTTGGTGTGTTCCTATCCAGAATATGAGACGAATGTCTCTTGTAGATGCTTCAGTGCGTGTTGCAAAGCAGCCCGAACGCCCGTGGAAATGCGTGATCATCAAAAGAAATGCGTGTGCGGCTTCGAGAGCTCATGAACTTCCATCTCCTACAGCGGAATCAGTCAGGTGGGCAGTCAGCGAGGTGTGACGTCGGACCTACCATCTTGAAAGAATTGAGCTCCTCTTTGATCTGTTGTGCAAGCATCGGCGTCAGACGGTTGCATGTTGCAATGTCACCTCGCCTATCGTATTCCGTACTCGACCAAGCGTCATGGAATTGGATCCTAGGACTGAAAGTGATGTTTCGGGACAAGCCTTGGGGAGTGCTGGGCATGCTCTTGTTGACAGATAAGGCGAATCGCGGTGCGAAGTAGTCGGCTGTTTTCGCTGTCATAGAAGCAGTGCGTCGTTGGTCGTTGACGGGAGTAGTTGGCGCGCTCAGTGTCGGGCTGTGAGGCACAGACGACAAGCCGGAATCGGCAGACCTCATGTCCGCTGGCATGTGAACTGGCGAAGAGTCGCCGGAGCCAGTACCGGATCCTAGATGATGTCAGACAAAGAGCAGTAGATGGAGGGACTGTCACAGTACTTTTGAGGATCCCTTTCTTGACCGCTGCAAGGACCTCTGCACGATCTTTGTCACTTCCGACTATGCTCCTCCTTGACAACGACTCTGCGCCGTCATTGGAGCCTCGCGCTTCTGAAGCTGCGGCGCTTGCAGCATCAATGGAGTTGCGCTCTAGTTTGGGAAATCCGGTACCTCCCCCGATTTGTTCAGCAGGGTGAAGGTTGACGTTGACCTTCTCTCTTTCAGCTTCTGCAGTGACCATGGACACTTGTGCCATGCTTGAGTGTACAGGTCCGTCAGCAGCCGGAACGCCGACAACTGACTTGGGTCGGAAGAGGCCTTTGATGGAGCGAGAAGACTTTTTCATGCCCTTGCCCATCTTGCGTAGCATCATCGAAGCAGACGAAGCTGTCGATGATATAGAGAGGTTGTCTGTAGACCCGGTGAAACCACCTTGACCAGAGTAGATGCCCGCACCGATGCCAGCGGCTTCTTGTCTTTGCACCACAGCTTCCTGTTCAGCTGCTCGCTCGTCATTGTACTTCTCCTTCCTCAGCCTTGCCCGCTCGGCCGACAGGTTATTCTCCGCAGACGCTCTTCGAAGTTCTGCTGCACTACCAAATGAGAAGGCTCTTCGAAGACGCGACTTCATTCCCTTGTTGAGATCCTTGTCAGATAATGCCGCAAGATGCTGAACGGCTGGGCTGGGGGTATCCGCTGCTTCAGGTCCTTCAGCGGCTCTCACAGGTGACTGGAAAGATCGTGGAACGGTCAAGTCGTTGCTAATAACTGGCTTGGACAGAGGAGAGGGGGCATTGACTCGCTTGTTTGAGTCGGAAGTCCCACGAGAGGGTATGTTGACGGTCCTCGGTTCCAGCCGCACTCCCGTTGAGAGTTGATGTACAGACGCTGTTGCCGCAATGCCATGGGCACTGGTCCCCTGTCGGCTCTGCATACATTGTTTAGCATGAGAACACCTGGGATCAAATGCATATCGATGCAAGTTAGCGAAGAGTGTCAGACTTACCGAAGGTCTAGCAGAGACGCTTTCTACACTACTGGTCCGTTCGTGGGAAGACCTCGCCCGACTGGCGCCCGAAACCGGTCTGTTGTCACTGCTATCTTGTCGACTTACACTCATAGGTTGAATGTCCCCATATTGACCCAGCGCCACCAATGTTGACGAGTTCTTCGGCTCCATGTTGCCCAGACTCCGTCTCCTGTACCTCTTCGCTAGTTCCGTGCTTACTGGACGTGCAACATGCATGTCGTCTACACTACTCATTTGCGGTGGAACGGGTGAAGAAGAGCGCTGAGCCGGTTGGCTGTACAAGTGGCCAATAGTTGCCATACCACTTCCAGACGGTGTGGCCGAGGTCTTCGACGGCGATGCATTGACATCCACACGGCGCTGGTTGCGTCGGTAACGGTCAGGAGACGCCTTTGCAGGTGCATCGAAGTTCGAGAATGAGAGATCTGGCACCGAGGTGGAGAGTGTGATCGTAGACGCTGACTGAGGATTGACACCCACTATGGAGTCATCCTTCGACCCAGTGTACGAGGTAGGTAGCGAAGGTAGAGAAGGGTTGGAGGACGAAGACGAGGATGACGTTGAGGTTGATGAAGAGGCGATGTGTCCCTGGCGAATTGCGGCTGTGATCTTGCTGTGCTGACCGTATGGGTTGCCTGGAGCAGAGGACGTTCGTTGATCCTGCCGTAGGTGTGGCGTTGCCTGATATGAGTAGGTTGGGACAGGTGTGCCACGGTAACCTTGCTGAATGAACATGGCCCGGGGTGTTTGTGAAGGTCGTGATGAGTGGCCGGACGCGTTGAAGGCGTCGGCCGAAGATGGTCTAGAGTGGAGCATATTGATCGGACTATTTTGCTGCATTATAGGAGGTAGTACTTCAGCCATCGCAGGTGTGAGAGGGCGTGACGGGCGTAGCTGGTGGAAGTGCGTTGTTCAGGTGTAGTCGGCGCGTGGTCAATAGGTGAAGTAATGGACTTCGGCACGCTTGCCTACTTACTCGGAGACCAAGTTAGCAATCAGCCTGCCCGTGACCGAACAGAGCAATGTATATGCCGTCTGGGTGGTGGTCTATCTGGGGGTGAATGGTGAAGGGGAATGCGAAAGTGAGAAAGTTTACATACCCCTTTCACTGCTAAGCTGGTGGGCACGCGTGTTCCTCAAGGCTGAAAGAATGTGCGAGCTCTTTGATATTACAACGTATTCGGAAGCAAGGCAAGCTGGTCGTTACTGGCAATGGGCCCTTGTGGGCGAGAAAGAGCGTACTTCCGGAGCGTACTCGTGTTCTTCGTGGATCCAAGGAAAACGACGGTGTGAAGGCAGACGTCCAGCCGGACGGACCTTTCAGGCTTCAGACAAGCATTGGAGGTCTAGGTGTAGCAGACGAGCCGTTCAATCGCCAGAAAAGTGTCGTTGGTCGAGGCTGAGGCTGGCTGGGCGACGCGGAGGAGGTTGTTGGCAAGGAGGCAAGCGAATGTTTCAGAGCACGGCCAGGAATGAGAAGCAAAGATCGGCGGCGGACGTCAACAACAGTTTCGGAGTGCAGCAGCAACTTCGAAAGGAAAAGATTGCAGCAAAGAGAAGATGGTGAAGAGTACGGAGGCACTCCAGGCGTAATCGTAACGACAACGGGACGGAGAGATGAATGGAGGGCTCGCAGGTGCTCTGTGATAGGCCAGAACAATGCACTCTCTCCTTTTAGTGCAGAAATCGAGATCGACGCCTCACAGGAGTCCAAGCTGGCCCAACTCTCTCAGTCGGCAGGGCAAGATGCCTGTTACTCTTCGCATTTGCTAGGGAACGCACAGCAGGTTGAGCGAGCAGGAGGAGGGCTGGTTGTATTCTAGATCCACAGTCTCTCCTACACAAACTTCAAGGCATTGCCGTTAGACAGTCACTCCGTGGTCGAGCATTTAGAGAGACTCATCGCCTTGCTTTATCACTGTCATGCGCAAGGCCGCCTCCTGGGTGAGGCCTGCAGCTGGGATTGTGCTTCAGTACAATTGAGCTAGATACCTGTAGCATATCCACAGTACATTAGCTGCGAGCATCTGATCCTTTGTTTCCATCTTCAGTCTTCACAATCTCGTTGGACTCATGTCTGCCTCACGTGCAAGACGTCAAGCAAGACTCGTCGGACTCTCGTCTGCCTCACATGCAAAACGTCCTGCAAGACGCGGGAAACGTCTGGCATCTGGCCCTGCGTCTTCACTACTGCCCCTCAAGAACTGGCAATTCTCTGTTGACCCATACTGCAGAGCTTCGGCCGCGAGTGCCTCAACCGAGCGAGAGCGACGGTTACCACTGCACATGCGCGCGAAGAGGAGTAACATCTGCATATCTTATGGCATGTTCAGCGTGTGATGCAAAGTCCGCAAGTCCGCTTCCCGTCGAGCTCCTGTCAAAGCCGCCAATGAGGATTCTGCCCTCTGCATGTGGAGGTCATGTTTGAGAATAAGGTGCCTCCAAGCGCGCTGCAAGTCCTCGTATCCAGCCTGGAGGTCTCTCCACCCACACCAGTGATTGCGCGTCCGCCGTTAGGCCCAGAGCCAGTGGTTGACCTACCACAGAAGCATCATGCAGCTTTCTCATCCACGCTCGAGCCACAGCGAATGAGTAACTATGCAGAGACTCTGCTACAAGGACGTAGTTGAACCGTCCGAGGGTGGGAAGCATGCAATGTTAATCATTCATGCATGCAGCTGATGTCTCCGCCAGCCCAGCCTCCCCACAAGCCTGCACGAGCAGATCTCGGACAGCAAATCCGTGACCCCGCTATTCTCCTATACGGCTGAAGATTGAGTGAGCAAACGGGCGGAATACGACGTTTTAGGGGTAGGGTCAATCGTCTTCTAATTTGCCAGCATAGGAGTCGATTGACACGACACAACACGACACGACACTCGACAATTCACAGAGGAACAACATCACACCATGGAAGGCACGTCGGCCCAGATTGCTCACAAAGCACTCCAAAGGCCCTCTTCTATGCAGGACAGGAACCCTGATTCTGGAGTGGGAGGCTGGGTTCCAAGCGGGCACTTAGTTGCATGACTTCCTCGTCTCTCCATCACAATTGCGTCTTTCCCCCCTGTCCGAGATGCATCGGTTTCGGTTGTTTGCGTGAGATGCCGCCACTCGGCAGCATCTCTAACTGCTTCGGCCCAAGCGCTGAAGATCATCCCGGACTTGCCTGCAGCCCCTTGTTCAGCTGAAGACATCGGGAGTAAGATGGTGGAGTAATCGTGGATGGAGAGTCTGCAGCAGCGTTCGCACAGGCTGTCCGACTCGCCACACCACTTTGGATCGGCAGACGAATGCCCCCATCTATTCTCCGCTCCCGCCACACAAGCCGTCTCGTCTGCTCAACTCGCCCGTATGTCGCTCGAACTAGTCTAGTGGCCAGCAGCGTGCATGTATTTGTTGAGACTTGGGCACGACAGGGTATGATGATAAGCTTTTCTGCTCCTTTCGCTTCTTCAGACGCTCGGACTCACTTTTGTCAACGTCGTGCCCTACCAACCCACCACGCGTGGCTCAGGAGAAGAGAAGACAACGCGCCACTCCATTGTAAAGGCACTCTAACGTCGCCATATACTCCTATTATCGGTTGGGTCGGTTGGATATCGATATCATGGCGTCTATGCCTACACCGCACCGCTTAGTTCCACGCCTTGGATGTTTCCCATCGGGACTCGGTGCCTCCTTGGCTAGCTGAGGAGTTCTGTCGAGGAGCCCAGAACCCCTCACGAGCGAAACTCTCTTCAGCCTCCGCACTCGACGACCTTCGACACCGTACGACGGGCGCACGCACTCACCGTTCGTGCTATGGCAGACCGTTGCTCTGCCTGCCCGTACGAAAACACTGAGTCTGGCCACGCGTACAGTGACTGCACCTCGAATCCTTCCAGAAAGATGCGTTGTCCACTGCAGTTCCTGCTGGCCACTTCGTGCTTGTGCAGCCACAGCGCCATCCCAGCCGCGGGGAAGGACCTGGCGTCGTTTGCAGATGGGTTCACGCTAATGTCGCAGCGCCGACACGCTTACCCCTGCCAAATCTCTTCTAGGGCGGGAGGCTTCCGAGCTTATTCTTGCAGATTCACCCGTCTCGTTTCCGTGCTCACGCCATCTCGCTTGTCCGGTGGAGGCAGAGGAGCTCGAAGGTGCTGTTGTTGAGAGTGCAAAGTCGCCGATACGGGCGATTGTCAGATCTTGCCTGGTCGTCACTGTCGCAGGATGTCTCATCGCAGAACGTTGACGTGTTTCATCCTGCCTTGGTCATCCTCAATTGCGTGTCGATCAAAATCTTTGGCTTTCCAGTAGCTCCCACCCCAAAATAGTCGTCCCACGTCACGTTTCTCCAAAACTTTATCCTGACCTTTGACGATACCGCTGTTCGCAGTCCCGCCAGGCACGTCCGAAGAAGCTCCATGATGGCCTGCAACCAGACTTGATGGACTGGCAGCACGTTCTCCCTGCGAAGATGTGTACGTCGTTTGCAGTTTCGATGCAACGGCGAATCAGAATCTCTCACACCCGGACGGAGCTACATTCACCGCCTACCGGAAGCAATCTTACTCCGTAACGGAGCCAGAGAACTACCGTCTGGCGCGTCCTGCCTAACGCGCCGTTTGCCGACCTGGCGCGGTTTCGGCTTCGTCGTGAGGGTGTCCTGCAATGACAGTTCCCCAGATTGTGATGATGTCAACGGGCCGCAGAACAGGTGGGTTGTCCTACAGGTAGCTGCCAGTACGATGTTGACGCATATCGACTTTGAGAGTTCTTTTCCTAGACGACCTAAGAAGAACACTACCCTATGGCAACCTCTAGGGGCGTCTAGAACCATCGAGGCCACGGGAAATCGGCATTGGTCGTATGTCCGTATTTGCAAAACTTCCCTTGACCTCACAATGCAAGAAACACCGCGCTTTGAACGCTTATAACATACAAAAATTGATATCTGCGGACGTACTTCTGTGACCCATCGTTTCCAACCTCCTCTTGCTCGTCACGATTAAGCTTCTAGACTAGAATGTGCCCCGGAGCATCGTCACAGGCCTGAAACGATCATCGTTTGTCGACCATCATGCATCTAGCCTCTCCGTGTCGACTTGTTGTTGTAGCATGAACCCTCCTGAGAAACGACCACGCATCCGTCAGGCCTTCTACTACCGTCCTCCTGAGCGTGAAGCATCGTGCAGCAACGAGCGGTCTTCCTCCCTTTCCGCCATCAGCATATCACCATGCCAACGAGCGCAATCGCTGACGGGCGCGACGCGACGCTCGTCCCATTTTTCCGTCCTAGCAGCGTCGAGTGTGCTGTCTCCGTGTTGTCCTTCCAGCACCCCTTCACTAAAAGCAGCAGATGTCACAAACAGCGCAACTGCGCCTCCCACATTACCTCCCACATCACCCTCGCAACCGTAGCCCACGACCCATGCAACCGTAACCATCTTTTTGACCTCCTACGGTTGAGACAGATGCACAAGCGGGACAACGATTGGCGAAAACACCGACAAGTCGAGTTGGACGAGAGAGGTGGACTTGGTGTGTGTGCTGATGGCCAGCTGGCGGCAAGTGGAGGAGACCAGATGGCTACATTCTATTGCCTTTGCGGGAGCAAACAGAGGCATCCGCTCGCCTGCGTTAGAACTGGTATATATCTTATTATGACCGACAAATGCGCCCAGTCGAGCCTTCAAGCCTGTCTTCCATCTAGTCGCGAGCCTTGCTCTTCTACACAGACTGGAGAATCATAGCCTGGCGTGAGACGCCGCGCCTCCCTTCGTTTTTCAACGAAACACATGTCAATGCCGAAGGCTTCTCCGTGCTGACGACACAGCCTCTCCTCCGTCTTGCATGCGGACTTGGCTTCGGCCGGAACAGCTGTATCGGTCCCGATCGTAGTCGACTGACGAACTTGCTGTTCGCCGAAACCTGCTCGTCTTCACGCCCGTATTGTCCTTGCGCTAGGGCGGTGATCGCCTTCCTCCATCCTCTCCACCAACCGTTGTGCATACACAAGAGACCGCAATCCCTTGCCGTAGATCATCACCCGCCTCCCGACGTGCTCACCGCATAACCGGCGGCCTGCCCTCCTTGTTCCACTTGACTCGCGAGCAGATCCACTCCACCGCCTCCTTGACCCCTGTTCCCGTCAGCGCCGAGCACGGCAACACTCTACTGTCCCTGATACTGCCGCCCTTGTCGCCCTCAAACACGCGCTTGACCAACCCCTCTTTGATCCGCACCACCTCGACGCAGTCCTCACGGTCCTGCTTGTTCGCTAGCACGAGCAAGGGCACGCCGGACGTCGAGGGCGTCTGCAGAATCGACTCGAGCACGAGGCGGCACTCGTCGAGGCGGCCGTTGCCGTCGCCGCCGTTGTAGTCTGTTGCGGGGCTCGCCTCCACCTTCGAGAGGTCGCCGTCACCAATGTCCGTGCTGTCGATGACGAAGACAATGGCGTGGCACGAGCTGTAGTAGCTCTGCCACAGCCCGCGCAGCGAGTGCTGCCCACCCACGTCCCAGATCTTCAGGTAGCAGTCCGGCAGGTCGATAGTCGACACATTCTGCCCGACCGTCGGCACCGTCTTGAGGTTCGGCTGCAGCGTCGGCGAGTAGAGGGCTTTGATCTGTTCGAGGAGGGTGGTTTTGCCGGCCGCGTCGAGGCCCAGCAGAAGGATGGAGTATTCTGCGGAAAGTGTGAGCTTTGGCGAGGGCCGTAGGAAGGAGAGGGGGGGATTGGGTTGTGTACCTTCTTTACTGGTTGCGTGGAGGTAGAGAGACTTGATTAGGTGGTACATGGTGACGGCGGTATCTAACCCACATGTCTGACCGATGCGATGCCCTCCTGCTCGCAAGCCTCCGTACGTCCCGGAGAAGATTCGATGTGTAGAGGCGACATCAGCGGGCAAGAATGCTGGCCAACAATCGTCGAACCCGAGCTGTGGGCAGCAGTGATCCCAAGCTCCCTCATCGCGGGGTTGTCGCTGGATTCCTCGACCACATCACAACAAACACCAACGTCAACACCGTAACTTATACGACACCAGCCAACGCCCAGGAGGGCTCTCAGAACAAGACCATGGCCGTCGTCCTGTGCTGACCGAACATCGTCAATCAACGCGACACTCTCACGACCACCGCACAATCTGCCTCGCTACCCGGCGCATCCGCATCCGCATCCACATTCAACTTCCTGCGACGCGACAACATGGCTCCCATCGACCCAGACCTGCACGTCTCCAGCACCCGCGCGCTCGTGTACTTCTCTTCGCAAGCTCTCGGCATCGCAGCACTGCTCGCCGTCATCATCAGCACGCTCCGACGCGCCTGGCGCACTCTGCCTCCTGCGCTGAACACGCGCCAACACCAAGCCAAGCGGCGCAGCGACGTTGTCAAACTCGCAGGTCTCGCCGCCGTAAGCTTCGTCCTCCTTGCCTGCTGCAACGTCTACCACCATAGACGCTCCTACAACGAGTGGACGGCGCAGCGTCTGGCCCCGTCTCCGTCGAAGCCGCTGCCGAACGGCTTGCTCGGACGCGCGTACCTCCGCCCAACGGATGCCGCAGAGGCGCTGGATTGGGAGATTGGACGCTGGTTCAGGGAGACGGATGTTGTTACTGGGTTCTATAAGGTCGTGACGGAGACGAGTAAGAGCTTCTGGTGGAGCCAGCAGCACTTTGCTGGCGTCGTTGCGTGGAGTTTGTTCGTGGGGATCGAAGGTTCGTTTTTCCGTCCTCGTTCCCAGTCGAGTCTC
>NAJN01000156.1:0-33902 GCA_005059845.1 Cryomyces minteri
TCTCCAAGCCAGCGCAGTGCCCAAGGTCACCAGCCGTGAGTCTACCCATCAGATTGCCGTCCTCGTCACGGACTTCACCGTCCTTGTTGACATGGCGACCGGCCATCGGATTGACCTTCCTGTCCTTCTTCGGGGGTGACCATCTCTCAGCGCGACCGATCTGGTTACCGTTCTTGTCAAGGATGTCACCAGATTCGTCGACCTTGTGGCCGAGAAGCTTCTCTGGGTCGCCTTCGACGATTCTTCCGACGATCCTGCCATCTGGAGTGACGACCATGCCCTCCTCTCCAACGGTAATGTTGTCGAATCCGGCGAATGGTCCTTCAGGTCCGCTGTCCACACCGTGAACGAGCATTCCCTTTCCGATGACGTTTCCGGCGTTGTCCCAGATCTGTCCCTTTGCATCGACCTTCTTGCCAACCATGACGGATGGGTCACCTTCAGCGACACGGCCGACGACGGTACCGGAGCTGTCAACGATGTTACCAGCCTTGTTAACGGTGCAGCCAGCCAAGATGGACAGGTCTTCTTCTTCTACCTCCTCCTCCGAGTAGGGGTCAGCGTGGCCCTTGACATTACCGTACTTGTCGATGATGTCACCGTCCTCGTCGACTGCCATGCCGATCAGGCGCTTAGGGTCGCCCGTCACAATTTGGCCAACAACGTTGCCGCCCTCGTCTTCTACGAAGCCATCCTTGACGACGTGAAGTCCCTCTAGGCCTGCGAAAGGTCCTTCGGGTCGTGTAACGCGCTCGTTCTCGGGAAGAACCTGACAGCGACCAACCACTTTGCCGGTGTCGCCGTGAATCAGACCTTCCGCGTCGCACTTGCGACCGGCAAGCTCCTTGACGTTACCCTCGATCAGTTTACCGATAGGAGTTCCGTCCTCGTTCACGACGAAGCCTTGCTTGTTGAGCGTACGGCCTTCGAGGATCGAGTTATCGATGACCGCTTCTTCTTCCTCCTCTAGAGGCTCGGCGTGGCCCTTCACGTTTCCGTACTTGTCGATAATGTCGCCATCCTCGTCGACGGCCATGCCGACAAGGCGCTTAGGATCACCTGTAACGATCCGGCCCACGGCATTGCCAGCTTCATCCTCGACGATGCCGTCCTTTATAACATGGAGACCCTCGAGGCCTGCAAAAGCTCCCTCTGGCCTGGTTACGCGCTCGTTTTCAGGGAGTACTTCGCAGCGACCTACAACCTTGCCGGTGTCGTTGTAGATTAGACCTTGTGCGTCACACTTGCGCCCGGCTAGTTCTTTGACGTTGCCCTCGATTAACTTGCCAATAGGGATTTGCTCCTCGTTGACCACAAAGCCTTGCTTGTTAAGTGTCTTGCCATCAAGGATCGAGTTGTCGATGACCACTTCTTCTTCCTCCTCAAGAGGTTCGGCGTGACCCTTGACATTGCCGAACTTGTCAATGATGTCTCCATCCTCGTCAACGTGGTTACCGATCAGACGCTTCGGGTTGCCTTCGACGATGTAACCGACGATGTTGTCATCCTCGTCGGCGACCTTGCCATCAGCAACGACTCTCAGGCCTTCTAGACCGGCAAATGGACCCTCCGGCTTAGCCTCACGCTGGTCTTCGGGGATGAGCTCGACGCGGCCGATGACCTTGCCTGAATCGTTCCAGATTTGGCCCTCGCCGTCGAGAGTCTTGCCCGCCAACTCCTTAGCGTTGCCCTCAACCAGGCGAGCAACTGGAACGCCCTGGTCGCCGATGACCATGCCGGCCTTGTTGAGTGTTCGGCCAGCAAGGAAAGTCATGTCGGGCTTCTCTTCCGGCTCTGGTTCCGGCTCCTCGGGCTCTTCCCATCGCTCGGCGTGGCCGACGACATTGCCCTTCTTGTCAATGATGTCTCCATCTTCGTCGACCATACGGCCAATGAGTCTCTTGGGGTCGCCCTCGACAACCTCGCCAACGATGTTGCCGTTTTCGTCCTCGACCTTACCGTCCTTGACCACAACGAGACCTTCGAGACCCGCGAATGGGCCCTCCTCTTCTGGCTCGTCGATCTCGACGGTCGTGGCACGTCCAATGACGTGACCCTTGGTGTCCCAAAACTGGCCTTCGGCGTCGCAAGTGATGCCACTCCTTGCAAGCTTCTTAGCATCGCCCTCGATGAGCTCACCGACGGTGACTCCCTCGTCGTTGACGATCTTGCCCATCTTGTTCACCTTCAAGCCTTCCAGGATGGAGAGCGGTGGAAGGTTGCTCTCGGGCTCCTCGACAGGCTCCTCGGCAGGCTCCTCGGCGTTCTGGGGCAGGGTCATGACCTTGCCAATGACGTTGCCGTCCTTGTCCAGGACCTCACCCTTCTCGTTGCACTTCTTGCCAGCACACTCGGAGAGCTCTCCCTCAGTGAGCTCACCAATTAGCTCGCCATCTTCGTTCAAGACCTGGCCCTTCTTGTTGACCTTCAGGCCCTCGAGAATGTCGAGGCTTGGGAGGTCTGTTGCAGGTGCTTCAGGTTGGGGCTCCTCAGGCGCCTCCTCTTCCTCCTCTTCGTCGTCGGCGGCAGCGAGGCGGGCCTTCAACTCAGCAAGAGCGGTGTCAGCTGAGTCGCCCGGTGTGATCTCGACCTTGCCAATCGGCTTGCCCTTCTTGTTGAGGACCTCGCCTTTGTCGTTGATCATCTTGCCAGCGCAGTCCGCCAAGTCGCCTTCAACAAGGTGTCCGATCTCATCACCTTCCTCGTCGAGGACCAGACCCTTCTTGTTGAGCTTCTTGCCGTCGAAGATCATGGGGTTCAGGTAAGGCTTGATCTCAGCCAACTTCTCGGCAGCGCCCTCGGCCAGCTCCATGTTGCCGACGACCTCGCCGTCCTTGTCAACGACTTCGCCCTCCTCGTTGATGTGCATGCCTGCGGTGTCGACTTCTCCGCTCTCGATCTTCTCCTGAAGGTCACCATCTGCAAGCTTGGCGAGGACGTTTCCTTCCTCGTCTACGACCTGGCCCTGGCTGTTGATATCCATGCCTTCGAGAGCCTCGACACCTGGTACGGCGTCTTCGACGTTCTGTACAGCTTCCTGGCCAGCGTCCTTGACCTCATCGATGGCGTCCTCGGCCTTCTCCTGAATGCCATCGGCTGCGTCTCCAGCCTTCTCCTCCATACCATCGGCTGCGTCTCCGGCTTGACCAGCGACATCGTCGGCTGCACCCTCAGCAGCGTCCTGGGCGGCATCCTTGACTATCTGAGCCACTTCGGCCTTCCCGATGATGTTGCCCTCATCGTCCACGATTTCGCCCTCGTCGTTGAATTTCTTGCCCTTGAGTTCTTCGGCATCGCCCTCAACGAGCTTACCGACGGCTTCGCCCTCATCGTTCAGAATGTCGCCCTGGGAGTTGACCTCAAGACCTTCCAGGGTGTCGACGCCCGGTTGTTCCACCTCGGCTTCATGCTGGAACTTGGCAAGCTCGCCAATGTCCGGGTGGAGTTGTGCTCTGCCGACAACGTTTCCTTCGTCGTCGACGAACTCGCCGTTCTCGTTGCAGGTGAGGCCTTCGAGGTCTGCTGGGTCGCCTTCGGTAAGCTGTCCAACGGCATCTCCGTCGTCATCGTAGAGATTCCCATCTTGAGAGACTGATAAGCCATTGAGGATTTCAAGGCCTGGGCCTTGTTCGCCATCCTCCTCGGCGTCCGCTTCCTCTTGTAACTCACGGGCCTTCTCGGGGGTGAGCTCAACTCTGCCGACGAGATCTCCGTCGTCGTCGAGAATCTCTCCGTCATCACCGATCGGGTAACCTGCGAGGTCTTCGGCATCTCCCTCAACGAGCTTGCCGATTGGGTTGCCCTCCTTGTCGAGGACCACACCATCCTCGTTCACCTCAAGACCCTTCAGTATGGATAGGTCGGGCTGAGGTTCGGCATCCTCCCCTTCAGCGTCTTCAACGTCTTCGGCGGCCTCCTCGGCTTCATCAGCGGCCTCGTCGGCTTTGTCGGTGACGTCGGCAGTAGCGCCCTCTACAGTCTCCTCGGCATCGTCGGCGACTTCACCCTCGACGGCCTCTCCATCCTCCTCGGTGGCGACCTCTGCACCGTCCTCGACGGCATCGCCAGCCTCTTCAGCAGCGACTTCTGTTGCATCCTCGACGTCAGCGGTAGCGCCCTCAACCTCTTCACCTTCAGCAGCTTCCTCAACATCGTCGGTGGCTTCTTCAACTTCTTCTGTGGCTTCCTCGGCAGCGTCGTCAGCTGCCTCGGCGGCCTCGTCGGCGACGTCCTCTACATCTTCGGGTGACTCGTCAGCCGCCTTGGACGGATCATCGGCTACCTTGCCGGCCTTCCCGGCGAGGTTGGACGCTCTGCCAGCAAGACCTTTTGCACCGGCTAGAGCACCGCGTGGAGCACCGCGTGATGCGCCTTCGGTAGTCTCCTCGGCGTCGTCGGCAGTGGCTTCGGCCTCCTCGGTGGCCTCTTCAGCGGTCTCTTCCGCATCGTCGCCAGCCTCTTCAGCTTCGTCACCAGCCGCTTCGGCGTCGTCGGTGGCGGTGTCGGTGGCATCATCTGCTGTGTCGCCAGCCTCGTCGCCAGCCTTCTCGGTCGCGTCGTCCGCGGCGTCCTCGGCGTCCTCGACGTCCTCGGTGTTGGCAGCCTCTTCGACCGCCTCTTGGGGTCCTCGGCCTCGTCATCGTCGTCGTCTACAGGTTTGGGCTCCTGCTCCTCCAGAGCTTCCTCGCCTTGGCCTCCAGCCTGTGACGGTTTCTTCGTCGTCATCGCCCTTTTCGCTGGTGGCTGCCTCGCTGGAGTCCTTCATTTCGACCTTGCTGGGCTCTTCGGTTGCACCCTCGGTCTTCTCCGAAGCACCCTTCGAAGCATCTTCAGCCTTGTCCTTTGCTTCCTCGGCCTTTTCTTGGGCGTCGTCAGCTTTCTCCTTCACGTCGCCAGCCTTCTCGGTGGCGTCATCGTCGCCTTCTGGTCGAGGGGGTAGCTGTGGCGAGTCTGTGTCGGGCTTCTTCGCGGACGGAGGAGCTCTGGGGGTCGCTGGTTTCCTCGCAGACGGTGACGCCGTGGGCGATGCGCTGCTGGCCGATTGACCCAGCTTGGACGTCTGGCTCGACTGCGGCTTGCGGCCGAGCTTTGTGGGCGTTCTCGGGGTGGATCCTGCGGTCTTGCCAGCTGCCGGCGACGGAGCCATGCCTGCGGTAGCGTGGGCGATATGGGGTGTGGGGGTTCGTGAGCGAGGTTGAGCAGGAGAGGATCTGTTGGGTGTAGGGGGGAAGGAGTAGTATGCGTAAGATGAGGAGTTGCTTGTCATACAATTATCGTCTACACAGACGTCTTGGGGGGGGGGAAGAAAGGGAAATGGGGCTGATTCGAGGGTAGGCGACGTAATAAATGGGCGGGAAGACCGAGAAAGGGATGAAGGAGAGAAGCAGATGACGTCGGTAGGTTTGGCAGCAACAAGCTCGACGCAGCTCGCGGCGCATGGGGGGTCCCGCCACGCACAGGGAATCAAGGAATCAAGTTTCGCGGCCGGCTCATCACGTTACGCGGGCCCCGCTATGCCGCGACGGGATTGGCTGCCGACCGGACTGCTGGCAACCGCGTCAGCGCCCCAGCCCGCACCAGCCCGCACCAGCCCCGTCCTCTCGCTCGACCGTCGTGTCCTCTGCGCGACTGCTGGCGGCCAGGCCAGCACTGTGCGCACGCCGGTCGCGGTGGGCGGGCGCGTGGCTGGGCGTGCCCGAATCGTCGATGTGGCGTGAGAGCGAAGCCTGCTCGGGGCCGGAGCCACTTGCGCTGGCGATCGAGCGAGGCCAGGCAATCAGGCAGGACAACAGCAGCGAATCGGCCAGTCGTCGTGCAGCACACGCTCAAACAGGCTGGCCTGCGAAATCGCTCCTCCACCCTCGGCGCCCAAAGCTGTCCCGGGGAGCTGCATGCAGGAGGTTCGACGGGGTGTGCGGACCCCCCGGGTCCTCGACCTCCCATTTGACGCGGCTCTGCATGGTGTGACAACGACAGGTCTGGCCAGCCCATCGGACCAGCAGGTGCTGTGCAGGCAGCACGCTTTGCTGATGCCACGGTTCCCTCCAGCGGCAGCACGTCGCCAATCGCGCGGTTGGCGGCCTGACCTGACGTGCAGTGCAGGCCGCCCTTTGGAAGTTGGCAGACGTCGAACGTGTGACAGCTGTGGCTGGGCACTGAGAACACTGGAAAGCGTCCGCCGCCTCGACGGCGTGCAGGCCAGACAGATCGGCTCGCCCGTGCCGGTGAGTGCTACGACTCGAATCGGTTGGCCTCCCCCTCGTTTTCGCGCTGGACGCACTGAAGAAAGTCCCGATCGGGTGCTCTCTACGCGTAAGCTGGAGAAGAAGCTTCCGCCGTGCCTGAACATCGTCTTGTTCCCGCAACTCCTTCGTCGCCGTCTCGATGGTCCCAGCTGTGTTGGCCGTCCTCGCGCTCCTCGCAGTGGATTGGGAGGCCGTTCAACCGCTCCGACAGGGCAATTCCGCGGACGCGGGCATCAACGGGTCTGTTTCGCACCGTTGGTAGACCCTTATTGTTCGGTGGTTTGGGCGCTGCTATGACATCAGTGTTTTGGTGCACTCGACCGACAGGCCACGGGCTAGTCGATCGACGAAGCAGGAGTTGGCCGGCTGGCCGGCTAGAGTCGAGGCAGATGAGATGAGGCCTTTTCTCACCAGCCACTCTGTACCTGCAGAAGCTCCGGAATGCACAAACAAGGTCCTCGAAGGTCGCGGAAGAGCTGGGTGCGCTGTCAGAGCAGCTGCAGATGACGTCACGTTTCGATGTTTTGATTCACTTGGCAGCAATTGGTATCCCCAGAGTATATATCGTCCATGTCTTACACCACACCAATCTACACGTGAAGAAGGAAACAACAGACGCTTGGAGAACACTGCCGCACGATGCGACGAGGAAATACAACAGGCAGTCCAGCGCAGCTAGACCACGAATGAATGCGAGTCCAAAAAACATTGAGCTGCGGTGAATTTTCCCACAGAACTGTCGGGCGCCCACGAGAAGGTATAACGATGTATTCCGATACATCACATTCATCGTGACCGGCCCGGAGAGCGTAGCTGTCCAAGGAAAACATGGCCGCCTCAGACCGCAGAGCGAAGAAGACCTACCCTCCCAGCAGTTAGTGCATCGAAAGCGATGGTCACGCTCCAAGCCGATCAGTGAGGAGCTCAACAAAGGCCAATGTGATTGGCAGAGTGAAAGACTGGTAGACAATATTGAACCCCGACGCCATCGAGCGATACAACAAATGGGTTGAGTTACGGACTACCGGCTAGTTCGTAATGTGCACTGTCTGATTGGGAGAGATTATGGAGCAGAAACCGGCCCCAGGAGCAACACAAGGCAGGACCGGAAGATCTGGTTCCGCAAATCTGTTCCTGAGAGGTCATTGACGAGAGACAGGAAGAGACAGGAAGAGAGCTGGACTTCGGATTGAGGGGAGTCAAGACGGACCGTAACACCTGGTGAGAAGGCTTGAATCTCAAACGCCATTGAGGAGCAACAGGAAGAGAACTCGACCACGGATAGCGAGGGGATTTGTGATGCATGCTGTACGGTTGGGACGAAAAGTAGAGCGAAAACCTGTTTTTGCAACAGCAACAGTAAAACACCGGGGTATGGTAGAAACAACGCGACGTGAGCATGACAGCACAACTAGGAATATGTTCGTGCGTGAGAGACTCTTGCAGCGTCAGATCTCGCCCGCCGTGGACTCTGCGTCTTTAGGAGTCTGGTCCGCGCTCGTCTTCAGACTCTCACCTCCAAGATGCAGCTTCCGCATCAGTTTCGTCTTCAAACTTTCCTCCGTCTTCGCCTCCTCCTCCCTCCTCTTCTTCTCCGCCAAGATCCGTCTCTCCTTCTCCGCGCTCTGGCTCTTGTCCATCGCCTCCTCCTCCCTACGCCTAACCTCCTCAGGATGGAGCACGCGGTCTTTATGGTGCCCAACCTGCCTTACACCGTGTTCGATTTTTTTGCGCGTGCGCACGTAGCCTTCCAGACCGACGATGACGGCGTAGGAGCGCGAGACGGAGACGCGCGACATGTCGACGCCGGCGTCCTTGAGCGACTTGACGAAGAGCCGGAAGCTCGCAGCTGGTGGCTGGTAGTGGCCGCTCAGCGGTGAGAGACGGCGCAGCTGGCCATCTTTGATCTTGAGCAAGCCGGCGGCCGAGATGCGCGCGCCGTGCAGGAACGAGCTGTGCTGGAAGGCGCCAGATTGCTTGATGCCTATGTAGAGCCGGAAGGACGTGTCGGCGACCTAGTCTTAGAGTTAGCACGGAGGTGTTGTTGTTATTGTTGTATGATGTAACATTGTATGCAACGAAACTTGATACTCACAAAGACCCAGGTGTTCTTCTTCGTTGTCTTACGTAGCATGTGATTCAGTACCGTACCGGGCGAGACGTGCTTGATCTTACTGACCCCTTTGGCATCGTGCAGTTCTTGATTAACGTACCTCGAGGCGTCCTCCCCGCTCGATGCACCATTGTCAGAATCAGACGAAGAGCTGGAACCGGACGATGTGCCGCTCGCTGTGCCCTGCAATGTGGTATCGCGGAAAGTGGGCGTCTTGTCGTCCTTAGGTACGATACCGTCGATACTGTCTTTCCAGTCGGTATTCGTACTGATCCTTATGCCATTCTTGGCCCAACAGAGCCGGCCCTCTTGATCGATCCTGACCAGATATCGCTGCCTTTCCTCCCTGGACAGATACCGCACTTGCTCCTCGTCTAGCCTCTTTCGTGAGCGTCCTTGTTCATGGAGATCCACATCTTTTCCCTCGCCGTAATCCAGCCAGTAGAAGAAGTTCTCGTTGGTTTCTGATTCTTTCCAAATTGCATGGTAAGCTCGAAGGTTACTGCCGTAGCGGTGTTTCTGATCCACCATCTCCAGGAAGTACTCAAGCCCCATCATCCTCGCTGTCTTCTCCCGCTGAGCCTTGGCGTCTCTCTTCTTCCGCCGGTAAATCTCCCGCTGCTCTTCATTCATGCCTTCGTCGCCCTCTGTGTCGCTTGTGTCGTCGCTTCCGGCACGTCTTGCGATCAGTCGTGCACGCTTCCAGTTCTGTCCAGTGTCTGGGGACGTTGCACCCAGGCTAGAACGATGCCGTCGTGACACTGGTTTCGTGAGGCTCTTGTACTGTGCTGGAGCTCTTTAGCTTATCTCCATGGTACAAAAGGCTAGTGTCGCTCTCACCTTCTTTGACCGCCTACACCTTGCATAAGCCATCTCTTTGGGGTCGTGAGACTTCGTGATGCTCATACCTCTATCCACCTTGTCTGAGGGTCCAATCCAAACCCCTGGAGACGCCGGCGCTCGCGGTACCCTCTATAGTTGCGCTGTATCATCTCCACCGCCTCTCTTTGCTCATCGACCTGCTGGCTCGGTTTGTGGCTCTGGATCTCTTTCTGCTTTGCATCTTGCTTGGCAGCGATCTCTCTTAGAACTTCTTTGGAAGGTAGATCTTGCAACACTGATGTCTGGGCCGACACGGGCGCCGTTGAAGAGGTAACAGCCATGATGGCACCCTCTTCACACGTACGTCTCTGTGACCCTTGGTGGGTAAGAGTTCCAAGAACCTCTAGATGCGCAAGGGCGAGGTGCAGGTGGGGTGAAGGTGGGGAAGATCCAGGGTTCAAGAAACACACAATGGAACTTGAAAGCACGGGACTGTGAGACAACGGGGGCGTGGCTGAGGCGAAGCAACCTCACGCTTCAAAACTCGGCATGGAGATGTTCATGGATTGTCAGGATTAATCTCAGTCGTTCGTAGCTCAGTCCAGAGTATGGTAGTGGTAGCAAGACACCGCGAGATGATGTGCTGATTGCATGCCTGAACGGAAACTCCATTCGTCGATGCAATCCCCAAGCTATGTGATACATTGTGATGACCATCGTCCGACACCTGTCATTGAATTATGCCCCCCAGCCGAGAAAGACCCAGCTAATGCCGACCATCCAAGCTAACCCCCTTAACGCGCTTCGCCAGATTCCCAAAGTCGTCCCCGTCGATGCGCCGCTTGGGAGGTCTGTCGAGGCTAGTTTCCAAGATGGTCAGCAGCGTGGCCCAACCTGGAGCAACACCGACTGTAGTCAGCTTACCCATGCTACATCTTAAGGATGGTCTCGAGGGTTGCCCAACCTGGCGTCTGCAGTAGGGTAAAGCCGTCGTTGAGGTCGTGCGTTCGTGCGAGCCGGGCGAGGAGCGCTTCTTCGTCCTGTGCGAGGGGTATTAGTGCAGCTCTGGAGGCAGTGAGCGAGGACGTGACTGACCTTGCTGAGGACACCGAGGCCATTGATGAAACATAGGAGATGGAAATCCGACACGGCGTTCACGCCCTCCGGTTTGTCTAACGATGTGCCAGCAGTGCTTAACGCCTTCTTCAGCGCTCCAATCTCTTGACTCTGGCCTATGGCTTCTCGGTTCTCAACCGGGAACGCCGAAGAAGTAAATTGCGGCCTCGCAGTCTTTGGAAAGCCGTGCGTAAGCGTTACGAGCAATTACTCGACAGGGAAACTCGGCTTCGCGTTCTCTTGCACATTGGCTCCGTACTCATTTATCCGTCTGTAGAAGACTTCCGGGATGTATCTCGTCCTGCCCAATGCGTTGTCTTCATCCTCGTCTTGTACCAGCATTACAGAGGGCTCGGCGGAGGGCTCGATGATATCAGCTCGTACCATCTCCACAGCAGAATTTGATGCCTGGTAAGCGGAGATGCTAATTTGGCCCTCGGTGTCTCCACTGACAACGCAGGTAATGAAGTTGGAGCCGAAGCGGCCGGTGTCACTCCATTTCGTAGGTCGTGGGTACTTGGACTGATAGCGTGCTGCAAAAACAATTTCGAGCGATGCAAGGAAGTACGAATCGATATGGCGCTTGCACACGACTGTTCCGTTGCCTTCGCCGGCATCGACCAGGTCCGTGAAGATCACTCCTACTTTCTGCAGACCGCATAGTTGTGCTATCGCGTCTACGTCTTGCTCATTGTCCCAGGCGCTCAGAGTTACGCCATCGACTTCGTTGACTTGCGGTGGCTCGTAGATAGCTTCAACGACGGCCTTCGTCCCCAGTGGGACTTCTGCGTACTCTTCATATCGGCCATACAAGAATCCGATCCTCTGCGCAGAGGAGTCTCGCCAGAATGCCAGTAGCGTATCGACGATGTTCGAACTTGCAAACTCCACATGATCTACCATCCTATATGGCTGCGGTTGCAACGTGATAGCGCTTGGTTGACACTTCGTGCAGATGCCTTGCGGGAACGGTTTGTGACCTGATGGACAATCCGGTCTAACTCGATAGTAGGGCTCAGTAAGGGGCACCATACACGAGCTTCCCGACTCCGCTTTGTTCTTTCCAGCGTTGAGTTTTCGCAGATATGCATGATAAGACATGTGCTTGATCTTCTTTTCTGCCAGGTACTCTGCGTTGTACGGCTCGAGAGGCATGCAATAGTCGCACATCCCCTTCGGTCCATGTCTGCACATCTTCTCATCCCGTTTCCTTGTTATCTTGCCATCGTTTTTGTCTAGTGTATCGTCCAACGGCGACTGCACCACCGTCTCCCATGGATTCTTAATGAGCTCCGCTGGAGCGACATCAGAAATGGGTATTGCGATACTCAGGATGTCTTCAGATGGAAGAACGGCGTTCCCATTCAAGCGATGTGCTCCAGACGGTGTTGACGCGGAATGTCCATTCGTCGTAGCCGTTTGCTCCTTGTAGTCGAGGAAGATCTGGGTGCCATGTCTAAGTGGTGAGGTTAGCGTACGTGCCATAATTGTGACGGTCTGAAGACTATACTCACTTGAGGTCAAGCCTCTGGAAGGTGATACCCTTGAGACTTTTGATCGTACGCGACTCACCACCGTGGCGCTGTGGACTAATAGCAACGCTGTTCGGATCGGTGTTCTCGGGAAGCTTTTCTAACACCTGTGGGAGGATGGAAGTGATCTGGTCTTGAGGGTCGACTTCGAGGCGAAACTGGCCGTTGCGGCTTTGAAATCTCAGTATCATCCTAGGGTTCTTGATGTGTGAAGCAGAGAACACGGAAGAGGTCAGAGCGGCGAAGCGGGCAGTTCAAGAGCAAGACAGCTGGCGAAATAGAGGGCGGCAAAGTGGGGAGGGGGAGAAGAGGTGAGTTCAGTGGATGATGGAGGTAGACAGAGCTTCAGGTGAGATAGTAACGACGGGCTGTATTCAGATGGCGACAACACTGCAGTTTGCTGTTTTAACACGAAGCTCCAATACCTTACACCTAGCTAACTCGCGTCGACTGTTCTACGTCAGTCAGCAAGCTCGATGCGCCGTAGATTAGCCGTGTTTATAGGAGGAACGTTTGGCCGAATGGACCTTTGGGAACTGGAAACGTAGATGTTTCCTCAAGGATTATACCGCAATAACACAAAGAAGAAACACGTCTCCGCAGCTCAGAACTAGCTCAAGGCCGTCGAGAAGCTGCACTTGGATCCAGACTCTTCAAAGGACAGTCGAGCATTGGACCCGCGTCCAGAGAGCACCAAATAAGCCTCCGGCGCATACCCCCTGGTGCACACACAGCAGCGTCTCCCTCCTGTCCCTCCCACCAAGCGCACCATGGTCGATTGGATAGGACTCGCAGTGCCCATAGCCTACCTCTCGATTCTCGTCATTTCACTCGCCACCTTCTCATCGCTCTATCGCAAACGAAAGATCTCCAAATCCGCATCTCTCGAGCCGTGGTTCCCTCCGCACCTGCAAAAGAACATCTACCTGTCCCTACTACATCTGGAACCCTCTGAAGGAAGCGAAAAGCCCACAAGAGTGCCGGATAGCGTGTTGAAGGCGGCATTGCTGAGACGCGCGACGGAGGATATCCACCGCCTTATTGCGATTCGAAATGCCAAGGGCGCGCTGAAGACGCTGCTGGCGAGGGGCAGTGTCGGTGATGATTTGGGCCAGAGGTTCGATAGGGCGGAGAAGGAGATCGAGGATGAGTTGAAAGATGTCGTCAATGAGGTATGTTTCAGAAGGAGCACAGCGTATCCTAGCATACAGGATCCTGCGGCTTCTTCGTTTCGCCATTGCACATGTCGTACAATGAACGGCTCCTTACGACTGTACACGAAATAAGAACCGATCGCTAACCCATCCTACACCGCCACAGGCCAACGCCTTCGCACCGAACTGGGGCCAGACCGTTTTCCAATCCGCGAGCGAAATGGCCAACAACAACCTGATCCGCGCGCGGATGGCCGAGCTCCAGTCACAGGCCGCCGTCGAAAGAGCGTGGTGGGACAAGAAAAGAGCGAACACGTCCTCGGAGTTCATGAAGGAACTGGATGCTGCTGTGGAGGAACAGAGTAGCGTCAGTAGCAAAGTGGCTGCCCTCGACAGTAGCAGCACCAGCAGCAGGACAGGTTCTGTGGCAGCACCAGCAGCAGCAGGTCCGGGAAGAGGATGTGACGACGACGCGGTGATTGTGGAGGGCGGTGGGCCCGCGGTGGGTGGGCAGGGGTCAGCAAGGAAGAAGAAGGCGAAGAAGTGAGAGCGGGCTGAGGGAGCTTATGGGGAGGGGGTTTTTAGGTCAGCCTTTGCATTGCGAAGGGAGTTTTGGATTGGTAGGCGCGGTGGTGCTGCTCGCGCTCTCATGGAGCCAGTGGTTCGTTTCAAGTAATCAGCTCAGGTTGTGGTATGTCATACTCAGCGCGTCGTGTGAGAAGTAGCATCCATTTCGAGTTGCAACACGTTGCATGAGAGTAGGACCAGGACTCGCATCTGCACTCTCTGAACATGGTTGGCACAGTTTACTGTCGGTTTAGATCTCGGCATCCGCCACAAGGGAAACAATGGGCCCATTCGGCAATGTTGATAACGCCACTACACCCAATGAAACTCTTCGTCAACAGTACAGTATCTACGTCCCATACCTCCAACGAATCCGCAGAACGTAATCCGGCCTACCTCGCCCTGGGCCCACTAACGCCCGCGCCAATCACGCTCGGCAAGTCGTCCTGCCCAATACTATAAAGCAGCCCAATACCCCAGCTCACCATGCCGACCAAGAACACACTGAACCCGGCAATGAGCCAAAATGGCATGACGACATCTTTCTTCTGGCACGCCGGACCGCCAAAGTGCGTGGTCTTTTTGGTGCCGTCATCGTTGGTGCGCACGTCGGGGATGCTGCACATGCAGGCGTAGCAGGACGTGGAGCTGGAGTCTGAGTGGGAGTCGGTATTTTTGTACTTCAGGATGCAGGAGCCGTGGCCGGTGCAGTTGCGCGTGCTAGTTTGGCAGGAGGAGAGGGAGGGGAAGCAGAAGGGGAGGATGCCTTTGAGCGGGGCGGTGGAGGCGTTGGATGAGGCGAGCGGCGAGATGTGTGCGTATGAAGGTGTTTGGGGCGCTGCGTTGGGCGAGAGAGGCTTCTCGTGTACTTGTCGCTTTTGAGGGCTCGAGCCGATCTCGGGAACTTCGTAGCGGCCGTATGGATAGGCTGAACGTTTGCCGCTTGTGCTGGGAGGCATGAAGACGACTGTGACGGAGTAGTCTCTGTCTAACAGGCTCTTCAATGTCTGCTCAAGATCCTGTGCGGTGTCAGTATACCGGCCTGTAACTCACACTCACTGCGGAGAACCTACGCCATCCTGAACAAAGTTCTTGTAGTATCTAAACAGAAGTCCGTGGAATTCGTGTTCGAAGCCTCCGTTCAAAGTCTTGAGCTCTTCTATCATGTCACCACCAGGTCTCCGCGACTGTGACGCCTGCCTTGAGAGGTCCTTGATAAGGCGTTCGTTCGCGGCGGCTGCGGGTGGACTCGAGATCGTGAATGCGGCATCTGTCAGATACGATGGCGGGTTTGTTTGGTCCCCTTCTACTATAATCATAGCCCGCGGTCTCTCGTGTGGATCGTCATTGGCGTCGAACAAGTGACATCCTCTGTCCCCAAAGTCGCTGACCGCTTCTATCGTGGCCTCCTCGACACCTTTCAGACTATGGAACTGGGACAGACCCAGCCTTTGTGCAAAGACCAATCGTGCGGCTTCTGGCGTGATGGCGCGCGGCTGAGGGAGATTCTGTGGCGAGCTGTCGGGGTCGTACGTGAAGACATGGCCAACCGCAGCGGCGGCCGTGTTGACCGTGCAGGCAATCGCGGAGATCACGCATGCTGCGGAGAGCTTCATCTTGTGTCGGGGCGATGGTGGAGCTGATGGTGGCAGCTAGGAGATGTCGCTGACGTTGGAGATACCGCAGCGTCAAGCATCTGCGAGTGAGTGCGGGACAAGCCCAACCTGGCTTCCTCTCACCACCACCACATGTCGCCGCCTTCTCGTCAGCCACCAACGCTTTCTCCAACAACATCTACACTTCCACCGCTTTCCGTCTGCTCCTTTCTCTCGAGATACCCACTAACGTAGTAATCTGTTTCTTGTCTTGTAGCGTTTCCTATCTTTCAACTCCGCCGAGCCGACACCGTTCTCTGTACACATCAAAACTTCACTCTGGCGCATTCCGCTTGTATACCGACATGATCAGACCTTCACCTCTGAAGCTACGGAGCCTGCTCCCTAGTACACTCAACCTGCGGGTGCGGCCGCCAACCCATCCTCATGCAGGCAGGTCAAAGATACAACAACGGACCTTATTCTCGCGCAGTCGCCTTCCACAAGCGCATATCGCTGAGAACGGGTCGGGCATGAGGGTACAACAGGTCCGGTTCAAGAGCCCAGGGATCACCGTCCGACGTCTAGTTACTACTCTACTCTACACCGGCTGTTTCTTGGTTTACCTCCACTATGTCTTCCCAGATGTGGATGACGACGAGGAGGAACCGACGTGGCGAAAACGGAAACACCCCCGTTATCCCATACCGAAGGAGGAGGGGCCACCTACTGCAGGCAAGGATGAGGAAGACTACGACGATGACGCGTTATTTATACCTTTGGGTTTTGCACAAAAGATGCCTCGGACGTACTACAGAGGCTCTGATCCGGAATGGCAGGAATTTATCAAATTTGCAGGGGACAGCAAGAGATATAAGGCTGTGCAGGGCAGGAGCTTCCAATTTACATCTGCTGGTTCGTTTGGCTAATTGACGTGCAGAGAAGCTTGTCGGAATCGTCTTTCAAGGAGCGACTACCCACAAGATCATTTCAAATCGACTCGGAAAGGATCCCAAAGTCGGCAAACACTGGCTTGACGTCACCTTTCCCGACGGTCCACCACAGGAGTACGAGCGTAGTGGGTTAGTGCAAGAAGACCTTGCCCTAGATTGCACGTACTGATCAAAGACCCAGGCTCGAAATAGATGAAGATTATATGGCATGGGTGACAAAGCCGGTGTCTCAAGAACAGCTTTTCAGAGTCAACCGCGCATTGTGGCCGACAGCAGCATTTAATTCCGTGTACGCCAGCTCCCGTGTCCTTTTCAAGATGCACTTCCAAAGGGTGAAAGAGATGCTCGGGTTTTCAACCAAGCCCGATCTCTCTTCGCCGCAAGGCCAACTCCAACAACATCTCCAAATACTACACCAGCAACAACAGAAACAGCAAGCGACAGGCAAAACCCAGACAGAACCGGGTGGCGCGTCAGGAGTGCGAACGTCGACCCAAACAACCAGCCAACCTGACGTCAAAACGCCCGGCTCGAAAGCAGCACCTACAGCAGCTGATGCCAAGCCATCAATTGGCGTCCCAAGAATACCCATGCCGTTTGGTGGTGCCGACGTCCCAATAGCGTTCCACGTATTTGCATCGACGCTCGCCCGCGACTGGATGCCGAAGAACATGGAAGCACCGCGTGGGTCGATCATCGTCCAGGGCCTTGTGGAGGTACACGGTAGTAGAGCGAGATGTACGATGGACGTTAAGGCTGCGTACGATCCGAAAACGGACAAGTACGTTGTTGTGACAGCTGGCGTGAGAAGATTGAAACGGCACTCGCAGGCGCCCAGGGGTGGGCCATGAGGCGACATGAAAGTTTTCGTGGTCCTTTTACGAGTTCTGCATGGCGAAGGAGTATCCGGGCTTCGGGTGGAGCGAGCGTTCTGGCATTTTCTTGAAGACTGGACTTTGGCGCTATCTTTGCTGGCGGTCTGCAAAATGATGTTACGAGGCTTGGATGGCAGCGAGATTCACTGTTGGCTAGGTGTCTCATGGTTCAAAAGGTCTATCTCAACTCGGACGTAAGCTGTTGCAACTCGCAACTCCCTGTTGGCATGTCAAATGTCCTTCACTGTTCCCTAGACGTTGGGCGTTCGTCGAGTGAGGCTGTGTGCGGAAGACTGATGAAGTTGCACACTCGTTGCATCGCCGCGTCAACACAAGTCGATGTTGTTCCTTGAACGCAGTGGAAGATCTCGTATAGACAACGACTTGTTTTGTCACTTCTTGGCGTGATTCCCTTTGTCGGCTCTCCTCCAATCCCCTCATCTTCACCGATCTCTCCGCCCGTGGCATACTCTTGTGCCGGCAAGTTCGAAGAGAAACGTTCGAGCTGTGCGCAGCACGAAATCAGACATACTCAGATGGCCACTGACTCCCTGTACGGCCGATCAGGACTCGACCCCTCTGCCGACAGGACCAACGAGACCTTCACTTCTGTCCTACCACCGCACTCCTCTCTAGATCCTTTCATGGCTTCAACCATTCTCTCAGAAAGAAGTTTCGCGGGAACGAAGCATCCTCTGGAGCCGAGATCTTCAGTCCCCGCCCAGATGCCACTCTCGACGAATCTGCCCACCAGCTTCGCCGACGGCGACTTGATGGGTACGAGCCGTATGGAATTCACCTATCTGGCCGTCTACTTTGCTTTCAATCTGGCACTGACCCTCTTCAACAAGGCTGTCATGGGCAAGGTTCGTCGGAAGAATGGATGATTCCTCGACGGCAGGATTCCAGGTACGAACTTCGAGGGACATGGTCGCTAACATATCCCAGTTTCCATTCCCTTATCTTCTGACAGCCATTCATACTGGCTGCAGTTCCTTGGGCTGCGTCCTGCTCCACAAGCTCGGCCGTTTCACGCTTACCAACTTGACCAGCCGAGAACATGCAAAGCTCTATCTCTTCTCCGTGCTCTACACGCTCAACGTCGCCGTCAGTAACCTCTCGCTGTCAGTACCCCGCCCTCCCTATACACCAAGCCATTTTGCTGACCCTTATTCCTACCGCACAGGCACCACGTCACCATTCCATTCCACCAGGTCATCCGCGCCACGACGCCCATGTTCACGATCCTCATCTACCGTCTCGCCTACTCGACCTCCTACGCAACAACGACCTACACGTCTCTCCTGCCCGTCATTCTCGGCGTCGCCATTGCCACCTACGGCGACTACTCTTTCACGCTCCCGGGCCTCTTCCTAACCCTCCTCGGCGCCCTACTCGCAGCGCTCAAGACCGTCGCCACCAATCGCATGCAGACGGGCGGGCTGCGCCTCGGCGCTCTCGAGATTCTGCACCGGATGTCGGCGCTGGCGATGGTGCAGAGCGTGGCGCTCGCCTACATGAGCGGTGAGATGGCCCCATTTCTCGCCTCCTACGCATCCGCCCAGCAGCTGCTCTCGCACCAGCGCGTGCTGGCGTTGCTGGGCAATGGCGCCATCGCCTTCGGGCTGAACGTCGTCAGCTTCGCGGCGAACAAGCGGGTCGGCGCGCTGACGATGACGGTGGCGGCGAATGTGAAGCAGACGCTGACGGTCGTGCTGGGGTTGGTGCTGTTCGATGTTAGGATCGGAGCGCTGAATGCTGCTGGTGTGTAAGCGAGCGTAGCCCCGCCACTGTGTTCCGTGTGCGCGTGGGTTCTGACGGAGTGAATCAGGTATCGCCCTGACGCTGGCTGGAGGCGCCTGGTACGCGAAGGTCGAGATGACGGCAAAGCGGCAGACGCAACTGTTGCCTACGAGCGCCGACGTCTCTGGAAGGGCTTGAACACTAGAGGTGGTGAAGACCGGCATTTGTCAGATTCACCGCTGCTGTACTTGCACCGGTTTAGCAAACTCGCACATTAGTGTCGTGATGTGTTGGAGCGCACGCAAAGCAGATGGCTGGGTGTAAAGATTGTGCTCGAGCACGAGCTCAAGACATGGGAGAACGAATGAAGGGGACCTAGATATCGAAGACCAAGGGCATAGGGGCGTTGCGAGAGACGGTTGCAAAATCTACCAGTATACGACCACGCTGGCGGGCAGCATGAGACACGGTCACCTGTGCGCTACACAGAACCAGTCCACCGAACCCTGCTGCGACGCAGGACGAGCAGTGTCTTTTGCAGACATCCACAGCAAAATGCGACTGAACACAGGTAATGCCCATTCTCCGTCGCCCATCGACAACGCCACTCCTACCCACTAGTCCGGTTCCCCATCCCCATCCCAACCTTCTCATCCACAGCCCACCTACCGCCCCTTCCGCCCCACCTTGACCTTCTTCCCGCCCGTCCCTCCTCCTCCTCCTCCTCCTCCACCGGAGCCATTGACCTCCTTCAGCGCCTCCTCAACCGCCTCGCCCGCCTTGCGCTTCCCGTGGGCGGGCTTCGACTTGACGCTGACCGTCTTGGCCGTGCCTGTGCTAGTGTTGGACTGAATGAGCCGCTCGGCGGGGGCCCAATCGGTGGTCGTGGGGATTTCGTAGCTGGTGCGAGAAGAAAGGTTAGTGAGAGGTACGGAATGGAAGGAGTGCGTGCGTGATGGTGGATGGGGTCTGAGTGAGGGGCGCGGTGGGATGGGTACGAGAAGGGATTTGATGTAGTAGGTGCGGTGGTGAGGGTAGGGTAGGGTAGGGTCTTGTGAGTGGGAGAGGGAAGGGACCGGGAGGGTGCGAACCGATCTAGAGGCAGCGCGTCGATCATAGCTCTCATGCGCTCCTTCTCCGCCTTCCTGACCTCGTTCCCGCCTTCCGCCAGCTCTTCGTCCAAGTTCTGTGCCAGGGGCTGGAAGTGGTGTTTCGTCTTCTGCTTCTCGACCGCGCTGCCCCTGTCGTCGGCAGCCTCGGCATCAACTCCAGTCTCAACGTCGCCATCGCCATCTGCTGCGGTGTCCACGACGTCAGGCATTCCTTGCACCACCGCCCCTTCGACCAACCCACGGAAGTGCGTCGACACCTTCCGCACAACCTTGATGAACATGGCCAGCAGCTGCGAGCTTGGCACGCCGAGCTCCTTCTCGACGTCCTCGAGCGTCTTGCGCTGCAGCCCGATGGCCAGCAGCAGGCTCGTCTGCACGCCACTCAGCTTGACGTCGGCCTTGATGCGGCCGGTGAAGAACAAGTTCGCGATCGTGGGGAGCAGGTCGAGGATGACGTGGTAGTCGAGCATGTTGTTCGCGTAGCTTTCGAGGCGCTTGAGGTCGTAGGCGGAGAACACGGCGTCGAGGTCTTGCTTGGTCAGCGGCGCCACGGCCGTCTCCGTGTCGAGCCTGACGCCCGCCGAGGCCGACGCGTCGATGGCGAGGGCCATGGGGCTGGCGAAGCTGCGGAACTGGTAGCTCAGCAGCGACAGGAAGCGGCGGTGGAAGTCGCGCGCGTAGGCGCCCAGCTCGGCGGCGTCGAAGTTGTTGGGCGCGTCGAGCGCGCGCAGCATGACGCACGTGTGCTCGCCCGTCAGCTCGTTGGGCGTCTGGCGCAGGTAGACGGGCACGAAGGTGCGGCGATGCCAGAACTTGTGCAGCGGGGACGTTAGGCCGTAGGAGACGCCGAGGTAGTCGAGGGGTGTGGGTTTGCGCTCTGAGAGGCGGGCGAAGAGGGGCGGCATGGAGGCGAAATCGCGGATCTTGATGTTGTCTTGGAGGAGCGAGGATGAGGCGAGTTCTTCATCGGTGACACGCACCATTTCTTCCGCTTCTTCCGCTTCTGCCTCCGTCGACTCGGAGAGGGAGGTGAACTTGCCTTCGAAGAAGTCGGTCAGGAGTTGCAGGGCGCGGGAGCCGTAGCCCATAGACATATAGTCAGGGTTTGTGGCGATGCGGACGACACGTGCACCGGACAGGCCGGCGAATTCTTCGTCTTGGAACTGCTGGCTCATGAGCCACGGGATCAGGTCGCCGCCGGCGCGCTGGCCACGGCTGAGGGACTCGAGGACGCTTTTGCGACTGATCTGACCCTCGAGCGCGATTTGGATGACGCAGAGTGGCTCGGGTAGGCGGCCGCTGGTCTCGTCGGCCGGAGGGGTGAGCACGAAGAGCTGATGAGCGGGGGCGTCGGACATGAGTTGGAGGTCGTTAGGGGAATTCTTGTAGTGTGAGGCGACATAGAGGGCCATCATTTGGTGGAGGAACTTTTCGGATACGGGATGAAAGGAGAAAAGGGTGTCCCTGTTGACCTGGAGAAGTTCGCATTGAGAAGGGTGAGGGCAGCCGGAAGTGTTTGCTCTTGAACGTGGCAGAGTAGCATCGAGACAGAGGAGCTTGTTCAACCATTTCTCCACTGCGTCTCCCGGTGCATAACGAATGGGTTCTGACAAGGTGATCTCGCGGAGTGTACGACCACCGCTGTATCCTGCGGTTCCGTCCCTAGCAGACTTTCCGGTAGATCGATCCGCGATCTCCTCAGACCCATTGGTCTTTGAGCCTGCACGAGACTGCTCTCGGAGTTGCGAAATCAGTTTGAGCGATAGAGACCTCCCTGTTCCTTCATATCCATTGATTGTCGAGGCCATGAATACAAGGTAAGGTCCCATGAGCTTCCTCACTAACGGAAGAGGTATTGCAGCTGCTTCATCGACCACGAGTAGCTCCGCCTGACCTAGGGTGTAGGCATCTTGAGGCTGGATGTATTGGATAGTCTGGCGGTGTTGACGATGGACATTCACTCTCACAATCGCCTTGTTGAAGTCTGGGTTCGTGGATTGTATAATCGTATAATCGACATGGTCCAAGTAGTTCAGGGCATCGAAACCCTTGAACACAAACTCGAACAGTGTCTTCAGATTCTCAGGGCTTGGTGAGGTTATGAAGATGTTGCTGTAGCCGTGCGCGATGGCCGCTGCTATGGCTACGCCAAGCGCTGCCGACTTTCCGCGTCCTCTAGCAGCAGTAAGGGTGACAGTGCTCTGCAGGGTTTTCTCCGCTATTGCATCGACGAAAGTGAGTAATGCTCTTGCCTGATCCACCGTTCTCGCAAGTGTTACAAGCGACCCTACAGGCTGTGTATCGGCAAGACTCTCCTTAATGCTCTCCAGCTCTTTTGCTGCCTCGGTTTTCCCCTCCATTTCAGGGTCCGGAGGTGGTAGTTGACGGACGGACTTCCCACCGGATATTGGGAGCACGTTGAGCTCGTCGTCGACTACCAGGCACGACTCGCAACTGCCGAGCGATAGGATAAAACGTTCATTGAACCGTGCTACGACATCGCCATGTGCTTCCGTCCGGTATCTCGAATGTATATCCATGGATAGTGTGTAGAGCTGCTTCAAGCTGTTCATGCCCTTCAATAGGAGGATCACCAAACCTCCACCTTCCACCGTTTCAATTGTCCGTGCCAGCAGGTTCGGAGTAATAGCTTCGAAGTCCTGTAATATGCACATGCCATATGTATTCCCTAGAATCTTCTCCGTCTCCTTGTAATATACATAGCGAATGTTCTGCGTCGAGACGAATAGCTCGAACGGATCCTCGGTGTCTACATCCCTGATACCTCTTTTGATCTCTTTTTTTATCTTCTTCTCCCGCTTCTTCCGGTGACTCGTAAATCCTAGCAGTTTGTTCTTGTACGCCCATAAGACCGATTTGTTCAACTTCACATCCACGTTGAGCAGGATGTGGTACAAGTTGACTATCACATCTTTCTGCCGGTCGCCGACCACGACGAAGAAGCTGCGCTTCCTCTCCTATAGCGCGGAACCTGGTCAGGATTGTATGTACTTGGACGGAGCTGCATGGTCCACATACTTGTGCGCCGTTCCGTATCAGCGCCGGAATTCGTGAGTCGCTGTGAGCATTGGACATCAGCGTAGCCTACAAAGGAAGCTCCAGGATGCACGCACATCGCCTTCTTCACCATCTTGGCCTGGCCGACACCTCCCCCACCACGGTTTAGCTTGAGTGTTGGATTAGCTCTCTAGGCGTCTCTAGGCGTGCTCAAGGCTGAGTGGGATCGAGGGGTTCAACGTCAGGATCAGCGGTAGCAGTGTGGGAGGAACTGTGTGGTAGGAGGCGGGAGATGCGAGGGTGTGAAGCGCTTGAAGCAGAATTCAGTCAACGGAAGCTTTCTGTCCCAGGTCGTGGTCGCGAAACATTTTTGTCGGTCGTCAAGCTCGAGCCATGCGGCCAAACACCCGCAAAGCTTGTTCATCAGCCCTATCGCAATCTAAAATCGCGGGCGTGTTCCGACCCCGTCGCCGTCCTCCTCCACAGTACAACCTCGTATCTGGCAGCATGATCCGGAGGTGACAGCGAAAGGTCGCCATAGCTTGGCGGTCTCAACATAGCAGACATCCGCGTCTCGCACTGCGAAGTGCACCTCGCCGAGAGGCAGCGGCTTGGATTATATGGACAGAGCCAAGCTGCTTTCGATCAGGTATGTTCCCCCGGTTCTGCCTTCCCCATGTCGCTGACTGTTGGGGAACCTTCAGTGGATTGATCGCTGGCACCTCGTACCTTTCTACTGCAACCAAAACCTCCTTTGCGTTCGGTACGTCAGTCAAACGCCGGTCACCTGGGCCCACCACATTCTCAACAAGGGACTCACGTCGCATCAGACCGGCCCGTACACTCCTCGATCGTGGTACTTGCTGTAATCGGGACTTTCATAATCGGAAGCAGCAGGGTGACTTCTAGACTGTCTTCTGTGCGCCCAAGATTGGAACAATACACGGCGCTACCACTCGAGGATCTGCGCCAACCTCACTCTTCTCGAGAACCTTCGCCTGCTCCTGACAGGAGTGTGGAAGGAACGACAACCTGGGCCCTACGGTTAAGATTCCTTGGTCTAGTACTCTTGCTCTGCTGTCGAGTCGAGGTGCTTCGTCGCGTTGTCCGCGATGTTCAATGCGCCGGAACGAGCCTGGAGGTGTGTTGGCTCTCACATGCAGGAACGCCGGATGCTGACTACTATAGCCGTTGGTCCCGACGTTACTTGCGCTGTATGATTATTGGACTGTCCAACGACACCGGCCTTTAGTGTTCGATGATGCGGTCGACGGCAGCATTTACGATGTTGTTAGCCAACGCTTTACCCACGTCGGCCACAGGTACATCCTGCCAGCTCTGTTGCTCAGTTGGGGAGGTATGCTTGCCTTGAAGACCTCATCGGGTCTGAAATCAAGCTACATTTGTGCGCGGGTACTACCATACAGCAAATTGATCCCCTTGTTGCAGCATGTCGGCACGCTGCTTGATTGCGGCATCATCATTATTGTTGCCCAGCTGATCAAACGCGGGAAACATGGTGAAGCATACGAAGTCGGAAGAAGACAGGTTGCAATAGGCTGGGCTTTTACGGTACGCCTGAAGACAACCATCTCTCACTGCACGCTCCCTTACATGCGTGTAGATCTCGTCCACCCTTCTGGCTCTAGTCGGACTAGCTTACTATGTCTCTCAACCCGAAGACCGCCACTGGATCACGACTGTAACCAGCACGTATGTTTGGAGCTCAGCAAAGCTTGCCGCTGCAGCCGCTCTGACTACCGTGTGCGGTCTGCACGCAGTAAGTTCTCTCAAAAACCTATACTGACTAAAGGCTGACGACTCAGATCTCTCGCGTTGGGTTGAAAACAGCCTCTGTAGTCGTTGTGTTCACTTGTACATATACCATCAGCATCGCGTGGGCGTGGAGTAACTCCCAGCCTTTTCCACCAATTGCGAGTCGTTCCGTGCTCGCGTCCTTGTCTCTTGCATTGCTTGGACTTGGGGTTTACTTCAACATCGAGACAGCTTCCGAAGACCGGGTCAAGCCTTCCGTGAAGCCTACATTCTCGCGTGTTCCAGCTTGGTTTTACTTGTTACTCGTCACACTCTTCGTGGTGCGTGGGAGCCTCTGGTTCTCGAAGAGCTCCTACGTAAGCTACCATCCAATCGATCTGCTAATCTTCGACGCCAAATTCCACCATGAAGCGTGGCGTAAGCAAGCGTCTTCCGGGAAGCAATTGGAGGATGCCTGGACAAACTATCGCACCAGGTACAACCGCGTTCCTCCGCCTGGTTTCGATGAGTGGTATCGGTATGCAACCTCGCGATCTTCGCTCGTCGTAGATGACTTCGACGGTATCTACAAGGACCTGCAACCTTTTTGGGATCTTGCTCCTGCAGAGATTCGACAGAGGACGTGGGAGATCATCTCGAATCCGTGGAACGACATTGCGGGCATCAGCGTCAGGAACGGTAAGGCGGACATCAGTCCCAATGTCATGCCCACGCACAGGTGGATGCTCGATGGCCTCGTAAACATGATAGATCAATTCGCCAAGTGGCTTCCTGACATGGATCTCGCCTTCAACCTCAACGACGAATGCCGAGTTGCTGTTCCTTTCAGTGTCATTGAGTCAATGCGTAAAGTTGGTCAGAGCGACAGGAACCCAGATCGACGGAAAGATCCTCATTTCAGCAACGATCGAGCCGCTGGCTGGACTCCCATACCCGAAGCGCCAAACACAAAGTCGCGATTCAAAGAACTCTCGTTCCAACGCACTTTCTATGAATTCGGCGCTGTAGGCTGTCCACCCAACTCGTCCGCTCTGAGGAACAGACTCTGGAACACCGACACGCTTTGTACGACCTGCACATATCCTCACTCTCTCGGCCAATTTGTTTCCAACTGGACTCTCTTGGGCAACATCTGCCATCAACCCGACATCGCTAATCTTCACGGCTTCTACCTCTCACCCGCCGCTTTCAAAGCTTCTCACGAGCTCATGCCTGTGTTCAGCCAGTCTAAGGTGCACGGCTACAACGATATCCTATACCCCAGCGCTTGGAACTACATGGACAAAGCCAAGTACGATCCTGGGGGTGACAACTTGGACCCGCCGTTCAGGGACAAGGATAACGTCTTGTTCTGGCGCGGTGCAACCTCTGAAGGGGTGAGTCCCGGAAGCGGGACGTGGAAGGGCATGACACGTCAGCGAATGGTGCACCTCTCCAACAACCTCACCACTGCCCAGCACGTGCTCTTATCTTATCCTACTGCTCCACTTCCTGAAAAGCTCGCCTACGCTACAGTCACTCCTGCAGAACTCAAGACACTTCTGAACATGGACGTAGCGATTGTAGACCGCATCGTTCGCTGTGGCGGGCGTGACTGCCCAGACCAAGATGCGGAATTTGGCCTCGTGCCACCGACAGATTTCCAATCCCACTGGCGGTACAAATACCTTCTCGATCTCGACGGCGCAGGCTTCAGCGGGCGCTTCCTGCCCTTCCTCCAATCGCGCAGTTTACCTTTCAAAGCAGCACTCTTCCGTGAGTGGTACTACAGCCGTCTGACGCCGTGGCTGCACTTCGTGCCATTGGATCTGAGGCTGCACGGCGTGTGGGACACACTGGCGTATTTTGCGGGAATGAAGGGGAGTGTTGGTGGAAAGGGTGTGCTGGTGAAAAGGAAGGACAAGGAAGGGGAGTTGATTGCTGAGAGAGGAAGGGAGTGGGCGGAGAAGGTGCTGAGGAAGGAGGATATGGAGATATATTTCTTTAGATTGTTGTTGGAGTGGGGCCGGTTGACGGATGACAGGAGGGACGAGCTGGGATTGGAGCTGGGGTTGGAGTAGTCAGAGATCTGGAGAGACATGGGGAGTAATGCCCAGTGCAGTGGTCATATAACAGTTGACCGTATAACTTGCATTCTCCTTCGAAGGCGAGACAAGTGTGTTGATCTGGTCTAGCTGGCCATGTGGCAGCGCTAACCCCACGCGAACATCTCACGTCTTCTCACGACACGACCTCGACCTCGACGACGACCCCGACGTCAAAAAACTGTCGTACTTCTACTTCCAAGTCAACAACCAACCTCGAAGGTACAGGTAGGAAAGTACAGATGAATTCGCGCCGCCAAGGCTTGACCAGGACTGGACACCGCTTGCTTCGAACCGTCAACAACCAGCAACACGCGACGGAGCTAGACCACGATAAACCAGCAGGCCATCCGCCGTTGGACTCGAGCGAGGAGGAACGAAACGTCCTACGGTCGCCTGAGAGCAGCCCAGAGCCGTCTTACCAACGTCCAAAAAATGCCCCAACTATCAAGGCACCGCGGCGTGGGCTCCCGCAGGGGAACGGCAAGAGCAGGGAAGAGCCGAATCGAGGGGAAGTGCGACAAGCAGGGCGTTCCGGTCATGGTTTCGCGCCGCGACGAGCAGACACAACTAGAACGACGGGACAATGGAGTGCGCTGACCAGCAATGAAACGATGTCCTCGGAGCCTCGCAACTTCATGGATGTGGATGAGGAGATGGGGGACTTCCGTCCGCAGAAGAGAGCCAGGACAGGCTATGGCAGATCATCGAGTGGGACCACTTACAACATTCACGCTGGATTCTCGCAAGCAAAGGAATCGAAGCAGTCTCTGGGATATGGCACTACGGGTTTGCTTTTGAATTGTCCACACCTCACGAGTTCCGCTAACGCGCGCAAGATCGTTCTGGTATCAGAGCTCCCTCCATAAGCACATCACCGGAGCTTGCCCACGACAAGCACAGAGCCGTTTTCAGGAAGCCTCCCTCTGGCTTCCAGATCCATGCGGATAGCTCGTCCCAGCCTGGCCCTTCGCCACCAGACTCCAAATTTCGAATGCCTCCTTCTCTAGATGATGCCGACTTATCCAGTGACGAGTTCAACGGACGTAACACACGAGCTGTAGCGCGAGATCGAAGAAGAACAACCCGAAACCCGCTCATATCCGAGATCCCAGATATTAACTTCAGAAGCACGAAAGACCTCCTAGACAAATTGGATGTCGGACTGGACGACAGCGGAATAGGCTCCAAGGCCTTCAAGACCTACGATCTCGGCGTTGCGTCCACCAAATCCTCTTCGCCGCTTAGCTCGCCGCCAAGCTCAGAGGCGCTGGATCATAGAGCAGAACACGACGACCTCGACCTACCGCCGGTGTCCTCCTACACCTCCAGAGTCGAATGTCCGATTTGCAAAGAGTGGATCGATCGCTCCTGCATGGAGGACTTCGAGGCAGCCTATACGCGAGGCAAAGTCATGAATGTCCGGACTCAGACAAGGTTCTGCCGGGCGCACAAGCGCGCAGGGGCGCTAGCTACGTGGCAGACGAGGGGATACCCGAAGATCGAGTGGGAAACCCTGGAGGCGCGGCTGCGTCGCCATCATCCGCGGTTGGAGGCTGTGTTGAAGCAACGAGAACCCTCGTTCTACAGGAACCGACTGGAGACTAAGTTGAACTCGGGTGCTGGGAGGATCGTGGAGAAAGGCATTGATGAGATGGACGAATTCGTGCCTGGATACTATGGCTCGAAGGGTGCGCGGTTGATGTATGTTATGCACTTCTCCCTCGTGGATACTCGAATTCCACTCCCCCTCTCCTCACTCAAACAGCCCACCGCTAGCGGCGCACAAAACACACCACTAACGCCCATCTCAGGACCGACTCCATCATGGCCGCCTTCTCACGCACCCTCCGCCGCCTCGCCGTCTCCGACAAGCTTGTCTCCGCTATCGGCGTCTCCGGCGGCGTGTCCGGCTACGTGCAAGCTGTTCTAGTCCCCGAGCTGGCGGTGTCCCTCGTAAAGGAAGACTTGCACCTCACCGACGACGATGACGACGTCAGGGCGCGAGAGGTGCTGGCCGAGAGCGCGGAAGTCGGCGAGCTCGTTAATGAGGAGGAGGTAGAGCGCGTGAGGAGGCGTAGTGGGCTTGATGGGGCGAGGGGAGAGGAGTGGGTGGAGTTGGAGTTAGGTGGGGAGGGGGAGGACGACGGGTGAGATGCTGAATGGCGGGTGTGATGGTGATCGGAGTCGCTGAGGTTCGTACTGTGGTCGTTTGGACGTCCGCGCATGTGGCTTGGCATCATTGGGAACTGTGCTCGTGCCTTCGCACTGGCCTTGCCTACTGGGTCTGTGGCCGCGTGTCTCATCTGGGGACTATATGGCTTGGCAGATGGGCATCGAGCGCTCATACAGAGACATCTTGACGGGCTGGTCTGCTCCACGAGCTCATAAGAACACACGGAAGATTCACAACGTGCTGCTTGTCTGTTGGCGGCCTATCGCTGGACTCGTCGTGCGCTCCATTAACTTCGAACTACAGAGGCAAAAACGACATACCGCATCACCCCGACCCACGCCCAAGCACCCAGAGCCCGCCCTCGTCCTCCATAACCCCACCCCCCCAACTATCTTCTTGCCCACCCCACACCCCCCTTCCCCTCCCTCTTCCATCTATCGACCAGCGACGCCATTCCTCCACGCCATCCCGAAGTTAAACAGCCCGTACATGGCGAGCAGACTCAGCCCGATCGGCAGCGGCTTGCCGCTCCGCATGGCGCGCGGGATCGAGCTGCCGGCCAGCACGACCGAGGCCAGCAGTGCGAGCTCGACGCCGTAGGGCTGGCGGGCGGAGATGCGGTAGCCGCCCAGCGCGTACTATGTAGGAGGGGGGTATTAGGTCTGTGTTTGGGGGGGGGGTAGGCGTGAATGGATGGAGGGACGGGATGAGGAGGAGGAGTAGGAGGAAGGGGAGACGAGGACGTACCAGAGCACCGACAGTGCAGCCCGCTGCGACGGACGGCACCGAGCCAGTGCGCACATAGCCCATCGTGCCGCCGCCGGCGGTGAGCGCAGCGAGGATGAAGGCGATGTTTGAGAGAGACTGGCGCGCTGGGTCAGCAGCGAATCGAGGCCGTGTTGCGCGTGTGGAGAGCTGGGTTTTATACCATTGTAGAGTTTGGCTACGGGGTCGTTTGAGCTGGTTGTGCGATTGCCTTGGTTTACTGTGGAGTGAGGGCGAGGAGAGAGAGGGAGTCGTGTGCTTCGCGGATGCGAGGTTCGATGTCGACTGAGCAGCGACAGCTGACGGACGCGGGGGAGAGAGCTGGAGCTCAAAAAGTCTTGGCCCTTTGGACATGCGTGTCCTTCCAACAGCCAAAACAACCTCAGACCTCTCTGTCCACACCACGTACCAGCAAACGACAGCTATCCCTCACCACCCCACCGCCCTCCTCCCCCTCTCCAACCGTCGCCGTACAAGAAGTCTGCGAGACCCCTCAGTGCAGAGAACGAGGATTGACAATTGTACGATCATGGCGCCCAAAGCACCCCGAGGAACCACACCCGCAGCAGTTCCCCCCTCGGCCGCAGCGCCCTCGCACACCACTACATCCGCCGCGTCGCAGCCAGTGAGGGCGGGCAACAAAGCCTCCAATTCGGGCCCCAACGCCAACTCCAGCTCCGCCCTCAACACCAGCTCCGGCAGCACCAACATGAACGCCAGCTCGTCCTCCTCCTCCTCGCTCCGCTCAAGCTCGGCCAACGACGCCCAGGAAATTGTGCTGGGCGTGTGGAACAAATACGTCGATGCGACGCCGCAGCGGGTCAAGCTGATCGACGCGTTCATGGCCTTTCTGGTCGCGGTCGGGGTGCTGCAGTTTGTGTACTGTGTTATTGTCGGAAACTACGTGAGTCCCCCCCTTTTCGCACCCCCATCCCCCCGCCGTTGGCTCTCCCCCCACACAAAAAATAGCAACGTCCGATTCAGGAGGTGTTGCGAGATGCATACCGAGAACGAGCAAGGGCCAGTGCACGGGCCCTTGGAGCTGGGCGTGTATGCGTGCCGGACGGGGGAAGCGAATGTGTAGACGTGCGCGTGTGTGGAAATGGACGGGCTAACAGACGCTCCGGCCCCAGCCCTTCAACGCCTTCCTCTCCGGCTTCAGCGCCACCGTCGGCCAGTTCGTGCTGACGGCCAGTCTGCGCATCCAGACGAACCCGGAGAACAAGGCCGAGTTCGCGAGCATATCGAACGAGCGGTAACCGGTCCCGCTATGGCATTGGGCTACCAGTGTGTGTGCGTGTGTGTGTACAAGAGGCTAATCCACTGTATAGGGCGTTTGCGGACTACGTCTTCGGCAGTCTGCTGCTGCACTTCTTCTGCGTGAACTTCATAAACTGAGGAAGCGCGTCGTTGCTTGTAAGGGGGAGGGATTCGGAGGGAGGGAAAAGCGTGGTCTATATCCTGGTGCACTATACTACATCCTCGCAGCAACCAAAGATGCCATTGGATCCAACCGTCTAGAATGCCTACTTGCAATCCTGAACTGCGACGACGCCCGCTCATAACTCCATCCATTCATTCCCCCACCGCCCAGCCAAGTCCAGCCCGAGCCCAGTCCAACTCACCTCGCTTGCTCCAGGCCAAAGCTCTCCCGAATAGCATCCCCAAAGCGCCTGATAGCCTCCTGGATCTTATCCTCCGGCGCGGCGGCATACGTGGCGCGGAAGAACATGGTGTCGTGCTTGACCGTGTTGTCGGCATAGAACCAGCTGCCGCGCATGACGAGCGCGCCGTGCCTGATGCTCGCCATGAAGATGTCCTCCTCGAGGTCCGTGACGGTCCTGTCGCGCGCGAGCGGGTGCTTGCGCCAGTCGATGCGCAGCCAGTGGAACATGCCGGCCATTGGGGGCTTCCAGCTGACGATGTCGCGGGGCAGGTGCGCCTCGCAGGCGGCGAGGATGACGTCGCGGCGGCGCGTGTAGGCCAGGCGGATGTGGATCAGCCAATCGAGATAGCCGGCGTGGTCCCAGTGCTCGTCCAGCAGCTTGAACAGGATCAGCTGCGACATGCCGGACGGGCCTTGCGTCGACACGTCGGCGTGCTTCATGTACCGCTCGACGACTTGCGCCGAGGCGGTGATCCAGCCGCAGCGCGAGCCGGGCGAGACGACCTTCGAGAAGGAGTCCATCCGCATGACCCGCCCGTCGGTGTCCATGGAGAGGAGGCTGGGGACGAGGGCGGAGAGGAAGGCGGCGTGGGAAGTGGGGGGTGGGACTGGGGGTGCATTTTGGCCGGTGTAGGGCTGCATTTGGAGGAAGTCTAGGCATGTCAGCCGTCATCGCTTTCCGAATGTCCTACCCTTGAGCACTAGTAGGACGTACAGTACGGCTCATCCTCTAGTATATAGAGATCGTGTTTCTGTGCTATCCGGTAGATGTCTTTCCGGCGCTGCAGGCCCTGTGTTGCGCCCGTGGGATTCTGCCCTGTCGGCACCGTGTACAACACAAAGGGCTTCCTGGCGCCACGCGCTCGCTCGTCCCAGGTGCTCAGGATCTCGTCCATGCTGTCAGCCAGCAGACCCTGCTCGTCCATCTTGACGCCGACCACCCTGACGCCCATCGGCGCAGCCGTCTCGACTGCCGTAGCGAACGTGTACTCCTCGGACAAGATGAAGTCGCCGCGCTGGGTGAACATGCGCAATGCCATGTCTAGTGCAGAGGTACTGCCAATCGTCATGGTGCAGAACCAGTCCTGGTACGGCGGGTTGTGGACGATCTCCGTGTGTTCGGTGATCCAGCGCAGCAGCTGCGCAGCACCTGTGCCCTGTCCGTAGTTGAATGCCACGGAGATGTCGTAGATGGAGTTGCCTTCAATCAGATCGTACTTCCCAGCGCTGACCAGGACGCCGGAGTCTTTCGTCTCTGCTTCGGAGAACTGGCCGACGCTGGGGACTTTGATGTGCAGCTCCTCGAACGGGAAGTACTCGGACGAGGGCAGGCCACCGCCGAGAGAGATCAGCCCGGGCGTCTTGAGGTACTTGGCCGCTCCTTTGAGAGAGTTGCCTTTCCTCGACGCGGCTTCATGGCTGAGGTAGTCTGGCGGGCAGATCAGCAAGCCGGCGACATAGTGAGGGGGTGTCGGGCCTTGCAAACCGACTTACGATCCCATCTGTGGGCCATCGGCTTGTGTCCATGTCCGTGGCCCTTGAACATGTCAGAGTTCGCTGGTGCAGCAGTGCCTGCGATGAGCCTGCCGCTCTTGGCGCGCCGCCCGGGGACGCCATTGATAGTCAAAGGGTCGGGCACAACAATGGCGGATGTGTCTGATGTAGCTTCGACCTCGACCGCCGAAGGAGGAGCCATGCTTTGGCGGGTCGCAGTGGTGAGAGGTCGTCGGTTTCCGAAGGTGATTGGGGAATGTTGGCCCGATGTGTCTATATAGAGTCTTTTGAAGCCCTGCACGCCCCGTGTGTGTGCAGCGGCTATTGCAGCGCACGCTGGGGTCCTTATACCTGGTCCTGTTCCTGTTCCTATTCGCACCTTCTCAAGCAGCCCTCGATGCCGTCGCAGCTTGCATGTTGTTCGGCCCTGTTGAGGCAGGTGGAATCTTTGACAATCATAATGCCGGTGCGGCTACAAGCGGCCATGGGCGGCATTCGCATGTCTTATACAGCGCCGTTATCGGAATGGAGCATTCATGGTCGCACTCGCGTGGAGAGTCGTATTGCACAGGCTTGGCCGTCAAAAGATAGTGATGCATCGCGCTCCCATGCTGTGCTTCATTGTCTCGTACATTGCGCCATGAATCAAACGGGCAAGCTATGCTCCTACGACTCCTGAACACCATGTCCAAAACAATGCCTGTGAACGCTGCTCTACCTACCAAAGCTTGAAACGCCCCCCTTTGCCCTCCTTCCCTCCGCCTCCCAGTAACTCCTTGCTCTTCGGTCTCTCCTTGGACATTGGGACGCATGAATCGCCAGACGCCGCCGCTCTTATGATGGCCAGCCGTTGCTTTGCTCTGTCGTCCCCTTGATCCGCCGCTCTCACATACCACATGTTTGCTTCCAGAGGGTCTCGGCGGCAGCCAATGCCCATCTCCGTGAAATACCCGAGCGCGTACTCGGCTTTGACAAGTCCTGGTAGGAACTTAGTGGGAAAACATCGTTGCATGTAGACGTGTATGCTTACCGCTTTCTGCCGCTCGTTTCGCCCACTCGTACGCTTCGTTCTCGTCCTTTTCCAAGACAGGCTCGG
>NAJN01001560.1:0-10421 GCA_005059845.1 Cryomyces minteri
AGTCGCTCTGACCCTTGATGTCTGAGTTCGCAGCAAGCATTACATACTTGTAGGCGCCATTGATGTTCTCCTGCCACATAGCCAACCACGTGCCTTCGTTGTCGTGCTTGACTTCTTTCCACTCGTGGCCTTCTGGTGGTGCCGGCACAGTAGCTTCCTTGCCAATGTTGATGGTAATCTGCTCTGGTGAAACTCTCTTCTTCACCTTTCCGGTCTTCGGGTGCTCTCCACGTCCTCTGAACAGTCCTGGTGGTTCCACTCGAAAGTTTCCGACCTTTTGCTTGCGGCCATCCCATGTGCAGTACATGTATGGTGCTTCGGCCTCATCCTTGGCAGCCTTGAGAGCCTTCTTCTCTGCTGCTGGCAAAGCTTTCTTCTCAGCACGCTGCGCATCATAATACTCGAAGATTGGCTTGAAGTCGCACTTCTCAAAATCCTTGATCTTGATCTTGTTGCCATCCTTGTCCTTTGCATGGCCAGTTTTGTCAAGCACTTCCTTGAAGTCGGCGAAGAAGTTTTTGTTGAACGTCGGATTTTCTATGTTGACGGTAGAGTTTAGCATACTACCGTAGAACCCGGCTACCTCCTCAGCTTCCGGAACCAGCGTGACGGAAGTGCCGTCGTACCGCATTTTGACGTTCTTCGGCAGCGGTTCGTACGGCGGGGGGAAGACGACTCCGTTGTGCTCCAGAGTCGTCCACTTCTTCGTCCCATCGCCCTTCGTTGGGTCTTCCCACCATCTGTACTCCTCTTCCTCTTCCTCAGCCTCCAGATCCTCTGCGGTCTCCTCTACTTTTACGGCCTTCTTGCCCTTCTTAGCTGGAGTTGTTGGTTCTGATTTTGCCTTCGCCTTGTTCATGGGGGCTTTCTTGCGCAAAGGGATGTCGTCGTCATCAGACTCATCTTTCTTGACGCCATTGGCCTTCTTCTTTGCAGGTGTCTTTCGCTTCTTTGCAAGCGCTTCATCATCACTGTCGTTTTCGGCCTTCCTGGGCTTCTTCTTTGTTGTGGTCGTCTTCTTCTCTTCCGCCCGTATGGCCTTGGCCTCCTTCTCGGCCCTTTTCTCGATGTTGGCTTTTTCCTTAGCAAGTTTCTGCCCTAAGGGTACGTCCGAGTCTGACTCCTCGCCAATGTCGTGCGCGGCGGCTTTTGGCGGCTTTTTGAGCGTTTTTTTCGCAAGTGGAACGTCACTGAGTTCAGAGGAACTTGGGGAGCCCGCCTTCACTGGAGCAGTCCTCCTTCGTTTGGTCTGAAGGGAAGGTCAGGCGAAAGTTCAACGTTGCAGGGAGGGCAGGTAGACGTACCAAAGGCACATCGTCCTCATCCTCTGACGCGCTTGTTTCCTTGTAGCTCTTTCCGTTTGTCGCGCTGCTACGGGCTTTGCGCTTCCCGTTCACTGTCCCGTTGGCGTGACCGTTCGTCTCCGGTTTATCCACGTCCATCTCTTCCACCGGCCCCATTCGTATTGAGACACCAGGCATGACGCGACTGCTGGAAGGGTTGCCCCTGTCCATGGCTTGATCTACACTTTTGGAGATATGGTCTGCCGACTTCGCTGTTGAAATAAGAATGATCAGTTGTTGTCTAATCAGTTGAAACAGAGGACAAGGACGTTGTAGTGCCGCGATGAGACGAATAGACCATGGAGTTTGTCCTGCATCGGTATCTGGTTGGAGTCTGCTTCAAGCAGGAAACCGAGCTTTCCCGACGGCAACGTCAGGATGGCAGCGGGAGCTCCACGTAGGCGCTCGACTGGACTCACCTCCCTTTGCTTTATTGTTGATGAGAGGAGCATCGTCGTCTGAGGACGAGGACATGGCGATGTAGGGTCGAAAGTAGGCGACTCCAGGAAATGGCTGAAGTGAAATTGATGTTTGCTTCAGAGCCTCGGCGCGTTGCTGGTGGTAGTCTCTGTGGAGGTGTAGCTGAGAAGCGCGTGTTGCTCTGGTGAGATACTGCCTGAAGAGGCAACAGCCACGAGCGAGACGCGGTGCTGAATGAATAGTGGATGTGTGTGATGTGAGAACGACAGTCAAAAGAGAAGTGAGGAGGTAAAAGAAGAGAGAAGAGCGACGCGGAGGAATGCAGTAATTATTGGCGGTAACAATAGACCGGCATCAGGAGGGCTGGCAAGATCCACCGAGATCCACTCGTCACGTGCAACATCGACTTTCTTCCTTCGCCATCTCCTCTTGTGCCCCAAAGCGCATAGCAGATGTGGTGAGCTTCAGACTCTCATCAGCAACTTATCAAGCGGGCCGTTCGAGCCAGTTTCAACACATCCCCACCTGAGATGCAGATTCTTGTTCACGAAGGCCATACGTCCTCAATCATGTTCAGTGAACACTAAGAAGTGCTTTCTTGTTCAGTAACACCCCCGGTGACATGTCTCTAATCTGGTGCCCCACGCCGGTTGCCCTGTCCACTTATAGTATATGCTCTTATATACACAGCCTCGTCGTTCTCAATACAGTGCCTTCATCCTCATCTGAACGTACTCCCCCGCCGTGCACCTCTCATACCTCTTCGGCCTCTCCTCGCTCCAGCAGCCCTCCAAGCAATCAATAACAGCGTCCGAGTCCGCCGTCGCGAAGAACGGAATCGAGTATCTCGCTCTGGTCACAGTTTCCTTCCCCTCCCCTTCCCCATCATCACCGACAGTCGGAGGTGCGCCAACGCGATGCACAGTACTCCTCAGCACGTCATTGCTCCACCTCATCATCAGATCCGCCACATTGACCAGCACCGCCCCCTGTACGGGCGTCACCCCCCTGAACGTGTCAGGCGCATGCGGGTCTTCAACCTCGAGGCCGCCGACATCGTCTTGGAACAAAAGCGTGATAGTGCCGAAGTCCGAGTGTGCAGCGATGCGGTCGCGGGCGCCGGAACGGAGGAGTGAGGTTGAGACTGGTGGGTAGTGGAGTAGGCGTAGTTGGAAAAGGTCGTGTGCGTGGGAGCGTTCGAAGAAGGTGGCGGGGAGGCCGAGACCGAGGGCTATGGATGAGAGAACGCGGTGAACGAGCGCGGCACAGTCCTGTGGAGGTATTGTTAGCCATTGTAAGGTTGAGGCTAGGTGGGCTGACGGAGAGATAGGGACAGAGGGCTAGGTATCGAATGCGACTTACAATTAAGAACGATTCTGCGAAGCTGGCTAAATCGTCAGCGTCAATCGTACTACTGAGGGTTCCGCTATCTACCGGTCCTCCACAGCCAGGACTTGAAGCCGCACTTACTCCCTAAATCCAGGTAGTCTGTTCTCCGGCAGCCAGATATTCGGCTGCGTCTTGTCATCGACATTGCCACTTTCGAAGCTCTCCTTGACATCCGGCACCTCCCTTAGCTTCTTGATCTCGGCGCCGTCGAACACGTTTTGCGAAACCTTTTCTTGGCCTAGGCCCGAGTAGCCGCGATGGTGCGCTCCGCCGGGCGGGTGTGGAGCGAGCATCTTGAAATCTTGTGGGAGGGCGAAGAAACGTTCGCTCTGTGTTGGATTGTACGTTTAGTGAGTTGTAGATAGGGGAAATAGGCAGTGTTTTGTGGAAACATGTATCCTGGGGGTTCGGTGAACATAATGAAAAGATCAATGGCCAGACAATGCCAGTCAGCGCACGCAAGTTCAACCATGCCGACTGGCAAGGGGCGGCGAAGCTTCAACGAGTATCTCTTCTGCTGCCGAGTGCTCGGGTACGTTGTACTCTCCCCACAGTAAGAGACAAGGCGTGACAAGGGTGCGAAGGATCTTGTGCTTCTTGAAACAGAAAGAGCGTCATATCCTACACACCGACTCTTACTAGAGCGAGATATACCCGATCAAATATCCAAGATTTACATTGACAAGGCTGTCGCCAAATGTGAAGCGATCAAATCGGCAGATGAAACTGGTCCACTGCTAGAAGCAGTGTACTTCCCGCCAAACAACGAACACTGAATCCCAAACTCTCACCCTCGAACCAAACTAGAAGTCCAAACTCACCCACATAAAGCACTCCTCCACTTTCTCCCTCGGCACGCCATGATTAGTCAGGTAGACGAACCCCACAGAGCGGAAAGCCTCGTGGATCTTCGCCGCTACAGCTTTCTGGTCGCGGGATGAGGGTTCTGATGGAGCGTTGGCGAAGGGGCTGAAGTCGATGACGGGGATTGGTGAAGTCGAGGGTGAGGGGATCTTGGAAGGGGACATGCCTGGAACTGTGATCGTAGGGGGTCGCTTTTAGCTGGAGAAAGGCCGATTACGGCGTGTAGAATGCGAGATGAGAAGCAGATTTGAAGGAACAGAGATGGACTTTGTGTTTGCGAATGAAACGAGTGATATCCAGTTATAGGCCTCGAGGCTTCACTCCAAGCGGAGCGAGTGGTATTCGTGCGGGTGACACCACATGCACGTCTGACATGAAGCTGACATGCATTTCTCGAAGATGCATGTGTAATGTCAGCTTACGTGCCTGTAATCGTTCTCCCTGTGCTAATGTAATTTCCAAGCATGCGCTCTGAGGTCTGACACTTCGATACCGTCTACCGGAAGCGACTCCAAATGCACGCTGTCACCCCAGCTTTCAGTCAGTGTACACTGCCAACTCGCATTGCAGGTCGACAGCCAAAGCCCTTCCAAACGCGAAATGTACATGTAAGGACACGACACAGAGGCATCAGCTGGCCTCTCCAAAATCCATATGCCCTGTGGAAGTTGCGTGCTCTACCGCTCCCTTCTCACCCTTGCCCTGCCAACCGCAAACGTTACACCTGATGTCGAACCCAGCAGTGTCAGTAAAGTAGTGCCTCTTCTTTAGCACCCCACAGAGCTCCCTCGCAGCCTCTAACGGCAGTGGATCGGCCGCATCAAATTGCTTGATGTCCAGCTCTGCCGGCAGGTCCGCCTTCGTGTGAGGCGGTTCTGACGGCGAGATGGCGATGGCATCGTAGTGGATTCCAGAGTACACCACGATGCACCTCGTCGAACTGCCCTCATTGAACCTATCAACGCGCAGGTCCTGCACATTGATGCTGCAGATCTCGATGCCGAAGTGCTGCGAGAGGATGGAGAGCTCTACGCCGCCGCCCCACGAGTCCTCGCGCTGGATCCAGTTGCAGTAGGCGTCGGGTTCTTTGCCGTCCAGAAAGGCGGCAGTGTAGAAATCGGGTTGTGCTTGGATGGCTTGGGCTACGAGAGACCGCAGTTCCGTCATACCATCGAGGGCTGAGCCGAGCAGACAGGAGGAGAGCGCGCGGAAGAGACAGCTGTTGTCGTCTGGCATGACCCGGAGGACGAGTGTGCCGCCATGTGAAGGTAGTGGAATCTCTGGTGGATCGGACTCCACATCATTAGGCTTTCGTGTGAGTGAAAGCGGAGGGGCTGCGTTTGACGTTGTTGTTGATGAACCACTCTCCGGTCTTCTGGATGATGCAAAGGTCTTGGGAGTCGGCAGCGGCTTCACTGATGGCTTTGGGGTTGTGTGGGATAGTGGGTGGCTAAGTTCGGCTTGCACATCTCGAGGCATTATTATCAGCTGTTCGCCGTCGAGACTGATACCGATGTCAGACAACTTTGTAGTGTTTTCGAACTCGTCAGATTCCAGTCGCTTAGGAGGATAGCCATATTTGATGTCGAAGCTTGGGACGGAGGTTTGCTTTGATACGATGGCTAGAAGCTCGCCCCAAGAAGCTGACTCTGATATTGAAACTGTAGCTTGCCCCGATGGGCCTCTGACTCGTATTCTCATGTCAACGAGAATCTCTTTTTGCAGCGCCTTGAGCAACTCTGTGAAGATCCTCAATCAAAGTGTTCGTTGTTGGTCAGTGTTGCATCTTAAGAATGTCGAAATAATCAAGATGTTTATATACCACTACATCACGTGCCCGAGTGAATGTATGGAGATGCCAAGAATGGGAGTTGTGAACTGTCAGCGTACAGACACGTTGCGGGTCCTTTATATTCATGTGAAGTCTGGTTGACAAACACGCAACACGCTATGAACAGAGCCCCACAGTCCCAAACACTCCTAGGCATGACAAACATCTCCCTACTCATCAACCGCCGAGGCGAACTTCTCATTCATGCTCTGCATAAGCTCTTCGTACTGCTGTTTGTTAGCAATCAGTGTATGTGTAGCCATGCGTGCTTTCTCTCACCTTCTTCGTGACCTTCTCCTCTCCGTCGCTTGGCAGCTCAAACTTCATACTCCGCAGCTGACTTTGGATCTGGCCCGTCGCCTCTCGAATCTTATTCCAGCTCTGGCCTTGCGACACCGCCTTCTGTGCTTCGTCGTGGAATCCCATCATCGCCTTCATCATCCACTCAGTCTTCCATAAGGGGCAGAACTGGTCGTAGTCACTGTAGCCGTTCTGCTGCAGGAAGTCTTCCTTGATCAAGGTCGCAACGTCCAGAGTAATCTTATCAGGGTCGCCAAGCGCTGATTTTCCAACGAGCTGCACGACTTGATCCAACTCTTCCGAAGTAGAGAGCAATTCCTTGATCCTGTCTCGGAGCCGTGGGAAGTCAGGGTTGTGCTCCTGGTAGTATTTATCCAGCGACGTAGTGTACTTGCTATAACTTTGAGACGTGTTGACTGAGGGGAAGTGCTTCCGCTGGGCAAGCTTCTTGTCCAATCCCCAGAAGACTTGCACTATACCAAGAGTACTACTCGTGACTGGATCCGAGAAATCTCCTCCAGGCGGGCTGACGGCGCCAACGATACTGACACTACCCTTTCTGTCCGGGCTACCAAGTGCGACGACCCTTCCGGCACGCTCGTAGAAAGAGGCCAGCTTGGCACCAAGATAAGCAGGGAAACCCTGGTCAGCAGGCATCTCTCCAAGACGACCTGAAATTTCTCGAAGTGCCTCAGCCCATCGTGAGGTTGAGTCGGCCATCATGGCTACGTCCTTGCCTTGGTCGCGGAAATACTCGGCGACGGTGATACCAGTGTAGATTGAAGCTTCTCGTGCGGCCACTGGCATGTTTGATGTGTTTGCGATCAGCGATGTCCGCTTCATGATAGGCTCTTTACGTCCATCAACGTCAATGGACAGCTGGTCATAGTTGTCAGCACGTGGCAACACTACCACTCGACTGCCCGTATGTACTTACCTCGGGAAAATCCATGAGCACTTCAGCCATCTCGTTGCCCCGCTCACCACAACCGACGTAGATGATGATATCGCTGTTCGAGAATTTGGATACACTCTGACTGATGACGGTCTTACCGCAACCGAAAGCACCAGGGATACAGACAGTGCCACCTTGGACACTGGGAAATAGGGCGTCCAGAACTCTTTGACCCACGATGAATGGCGAATCAGAGGAGAGCTTGTCGGTGACAGGCCGGGGGACACGGACGGGCCAGTTGTGCATCATGTTGTACTCCGTCTTCTTCCCGTCAAACTCGAGCTCGAGTATCTTCTCGTCAACCGTATAGCTCCCCTTCTCAGCGATGCGGGTAATGGTACCTCGGGCCCTCGGCGGGAGAAGGATCTTGTGGTCGTTGAGAAGGGTGTTTTCGAAGACGCTACCCCAAACATCTCCTCCGGTGATATGATCCCCGACCTTCAAGCTACCAGGAGTAAAGTCCCATTTTATTTCGCGATTAAGCGATGGCACATCGATACCACGAGGAATGTAGATGCTGTTTGACACTTCGGAAATGGATCGCAAGGGCCGCTGGATACCGTCGTAGATGGTCTCCATAAGACCTGGACCTAGCTCGACGGACAGTGGCTTTCCAGTTCTCACGACAGGATCGCCGACAGTCACACCAGCTGTTTTGCTCGAGTCAGCTCTGTTGTTCAGCAGTACCGGACCCAGTCTCTCATACCAGTCTCCTCATACACCTGCACCGTTGCCTTATCTGCGTCGATTCGAATGACTTCACCAACCAAGTTGTCGTGACCAACACGGACCTGTCGGGATCAATGTCCGTAGATGTCCTCGCGGTAGACTGAGGTGCTTACAAGCTCGTACATAGCACAACCGAGCATATTCTCCGCAACTATTACAGGCCTAAGGTGCATCAGCCATTGAGAGCCCAGCTGCAGCGTGTCGTAGGGGCGCACCCGGAGATCGAGAAGATGGAGCCTGCATTGACAGTTCGTTAGGTGACTGCGACTGTCGGTGATGTACACACCGTGATCGGAAGTATAAGCTTACCATATTGGTCCTCGCCAGTCTCCCCCCGCTTCCTGTTGGAGTTCTTCTGCTATCTGTCAGTTCTTGAGCAGAAGGCTTGCTTGAAACCGTTTCCCTACCGGAGCCATGTTGGGCGATTTTGGAACTGACTTGGGTTCGTCTAAGTTCGAAGCAGACGAGGTAAAGCGAGGCCAGGAGCTATCGAGCGCAGGAGTGGGTGGAAGCGGCTGATCTGCTGCCTCCGATACTGATAACGGCGGAGCTGCTCTCGAGAGCTGGTCGACGTTATGCTTCGTGACAAGGTCTATGAATGAAGGACGGGTTTTCAGGCGAGGTCGCAGACCAAGCATGCAACTACCTTAGCGGAACGGGTAGATCGCAGACGACAGTGATGGTGTGCGGCGATTCGGTGGTGCAGCTGTATCAAAGGACGTCGTCACTGGCGCACGGAGGTTTGAGGGCTTGGATGCCGCCTCGGACCCTTGTCCATCCCTCAAGCAGGCGTTCCACGAAGACGATTAACTTCACAACTACAAGATGCTAGCGCCTGGAACTCTCATGAAGCGTTACTGTGCAAGCCCTTGTGTTCCTTCAGGAGAAGCCGAGCTACTAGAACCGCTCGATTACAAGTCTGCACGTTAGTCGGCACGTATTGCTCAAGCAAGAAAGTTGAGGAGCCACCGATCCACAACGCAGCTTAACACGCTGCGTTTTGTAGTGTGCATTCTTATGGACTCTTCCTTCTGTGACGATCGACGTCGTTTCTCATGTACATATTGATTTTCTTCGTTTCCTCATTAATGTGTTCCACAATGACATATCTAGGATCGGTTTGACCTCTCCTTCTCAATGTCCTGCTCAAGCATGTGCCTCAGCACGCCCGTGTTGGCAACGCCCCCGGTGATGGCGGCACCAACAACCTCCTTCATGAAGCCGAGAGCTCCGACCTGGGCCTTCCAGTAGGAGATGTAGGTGGCCTTGACCTCGATCAACTTCATCCTTGGGTCCTCAGGACCACCGGTGTGCTTTCCGTCTCCGAGGTCTGGGGTTTGCCCAATTGTCAGCCAATCGTATCGTTTCCAAAGAAGTGTCTTTACTGACCTCCAAACCAGGCCCTCGTGCCCTGGCTCCAGATGTCCTTGATGCGGGGGTCGCTGTTAGATGTGGTGGTGGCCTTGCCAGTGACGGAGACCCAGTCCTGAGTGCTGCTGTTCTGGAAGGTGATCTGGACCTCGGGGTTCTTCTCAATCTCCTGGAACTTCTGGGAGTGTGCGTTGGCGAGAAAGAGGAAATCAGGCCCGGTGCGTTTGGCTACGGCCATGGAGCGGCCGACTGGCTGTATGAAACACGTCATCAGATTTTTATGGAATAATTTTGAGGGTATTGAAGAAGACGTACGCCGGTGCCGTTGCGGTAGGTCGATAGCAGGCAGACCTTGATGCCGTCGGCGATGGAGTAGAAGTCTCCGAATTGAGTGGACATTGGGGCTTCGTTGTCCCACTGCTTGGCGACAGAAGGATCCGTCTGGGAGGAGATCTCCTCTTGGGTGAGTTGCTCGGGCATTGTGGCGCGAAGTAGTCGGTTTGAGGGTTGTGCAAGGTAGTTTGGAAGAGATCAGGGTGTAGATTCAAACTGTTGAAGTCAATTGGGAGCGAGAGCTTTTTCAAGATACAAATAGGTGCCCACAACGCAACGGATTGTGTACAGCTCCGAAACCCGGTATGACGCGTAGAATGACCTCACCATTCGCCTTCTGCCCCACCGCAAAACACAAACCGCAGAGAATCTCCATGTTTGTTTTGGAAATGCGGTATCCAAGGTGGGTGGAAAAGGAGAGAGGCACGGCATGTGAAAGGACTTTGGAATTGATGCAGAATCTACGCAAGTCTAGATCTTGAACTCCACAAAACCCCACCTGCGCCGTAAATTGTTGTGAACGCCCAGCTCTCTATTACTTTGCTCCGATAGTACATCTTTATTAAGGGAATGGAAATCCACCAGGGAATTGAAACTGTCTGCCGCCGCCGCCTCCACCTCCACTATGTTGGAACTTGAACTGTGGTCCACCTCCGCCGCCGCTCCGTTGCTGGTAGAAGTATTGTTGCCCACCAGCACCATGTCCAAAGGGTGATCCTTGGAACGGCTGGCCTTGTTGACTCTGATCATTGGGGTCATCACCTCTGTCGAATCGAGCCTTGAGTTCCGGATCGCTCAAAACTTCGTATGCCTCGTTGACCTGTCCCATTTTCTTCTGAGCTTCTTCGGGAGTCACGCCCCGCGCTGCCGCTTTGTCCGGGTGGTA
>NAJN01001561.1:0-10420 GCA_005059845.1 Cryomyces minteri
GAACTGCCTCCCGTTCTCCCAGAAGAACCTGACCAGCCGCAGTTGTGTGAGTATACCCACAACATCCGTTGTGCCTTCTTCGACAATAATGATTCGATGTGTGCCGCTCCCGAAGATCTCCACCGCTTTGCTCAGGCCCTCGGTGTTCGGGAGTACCAGTAATGGCTCCTTCCTCCCAAGGTCTTTCACATCGCTCAGTACAATTGTTTTGCCTTCTCTGCCTTTCTTTGCGAGCTCTTTGAAGGAGGATATGTGGCCTTCGTCGGGGTGTGCGAGACCAACAACGAGTAGTAGGTAGGCGTTCAGATCGCTGTAGTCGAAGGTCCCCACCGCGGTGCGAGAGTCTGCGGTATCGCGGATGAGGACAACATTTGGTGCGCCGGATGATATGAGCAACTAGGAATGCTCAGTCTTCATCCACAGGGCTACGGGGATCGTGACCACTCACATTGGTGGCATCCTCTACTGAGGTGCCCGCCTCCACGAACCTGACCTCCTCAGGCGCAACGATCTCGCCAACCTTCACTTGCCTCCAGTCCTTCCCCACGAACCTCCTATCTCCACTGTTGGCGACCGGCGGATTGTTCATTAGCTCCTGTAGCGCCTGCTGCGACAAGCTTGGCTGTCTCTGCGAACGAGGGGATGGCGGAACGCCACGGAGGTTCTCTGCAAAGCTGGGTCGGTGGGATATGGTCGGACTCGTGTTCGCCTTCAGGTGTAACGAGCCTTTGGTGGTAGGCGACAACGGGTTGAAGTCGCCATTCGACATCGGAGCGAGAATGAGGGGCAGCTTGGAGGTGGGCTTGGGCTGTGAGACTCCCCGATCCGGAAGGGGAGGTGTTGCTAGAAAGGGCAACTTTCCCCAGCGCCGTCAGTCCTTCGGTTTTCGAGATGGAGCGTGATTGCGTTTGAGCCTATAGTGGAAATGGCACAGAGACGTTTGCTTTCACTTGTGGGGACGCTTCTACAGCAGCAGTGTGACGCAGCAGATTGTGATTGCGTGCGTGGGGCCATGACTCGAGCTTGAGCTTTTAGAGCTTTTGTGCCAACCGAATTTCCGCCCACATCGATTCCAGGGTTCAAAACAAAACGCGTCAATCTGCACGGCAGCGCGTTCGGGGTCTCGCCCAACATAAGGCAGAGGCATGCGAGATCCAGAGGCTACAGGAGGGAAACGGAAAGAGGGAAGCGTTCAAACGCGAGGCTACAAGTTTCTCGCCTTCGCCAGAGGCAAGCCGGCGGCAGTCTACGCACCACTCGACAGCCCTCAGAGCCGAGCAGCCATGCTTGCTTGCCATGGCTTGACAGCTGGCAAGTCTGAAGACTGATGGACGGTGTCTCTCCACTTGTCGCCACACGCGTGGTCGACTTTACTCTTAGACGCTAAAATTCCAGTAGCACTACACGCTTCGGCAGATGTGGCCTTAATGTGGTCGGTGATGTCCGACTGCAGATTCTACAACTTGCTGACTGACTGTCCTCCTCTCGGACATATCGCTGCACGTGTCTATACACAATCTTATAGGAACCCAGTTGGATAGATGGATAACGCAGGTCCCCTTCTCTTACTTTCTCCTTGAGTTGAATCCAGATGTCTATCAAGAGCTCGCAGCCTTGTTTCCGTCTCTTCCCCACGAACAATCAGCTGCTAACTGTATGCTGCGTCCAGCCTGAGTTTCTGTGTTGTCCATCTGAGTCGGGGACAGCGACACGTGGTGTACCTTCTTGGGTCGTCCTTGCACAGCCTCACGAGATGCGTCGCAGCACAGCTAGTGGTCTTGGCCAGTACTGTACGACAGGCGTCTCGGCGTCAACAGTATAGCACGACATCCCAGACCTTCGGTGTCTGGTGGTAAAGCTGTTGTGCATGTCCCGAGGCCTGGTTCTGCGCTGCAACCCGTCCCAAGTGCTTCTTCCACTTCCAAATAGGAACCACATTAGCGATCCGGGCGCAGCAAGTCGGACGATGCCGCCAAGCTTTAGGCCCTGTTCTCGGCCCCTTCCGGTGCACGCCTGGATCCCTGCCGAGCTGACGCTACATCGGATCTTCGATAAGGCGTGAAGCTGTTCCCGCTAGCTCGTTGTTTGCACCTGACTACAAGTACTCGAGCAATGCCGTATGTTTCGCATACATCCATTCGACGACCACGACAACCACACGCCACACGAAACCGAAATCTTCGAGAAAACCAGAACCAGGACACTGAACGCGCAATCGAATCCACTCTTCAACCTCCAACATGAACAACAACCAGCAACCCAACATCGCCGGCCAAAAGGACGACTACCTTGACAAGGGTACGCCTCCCACCTACCAACCACTCTTCGAGCCCATCGAGACCGCAAAACTGACAGGTGTGCCCAGGGTTCGCCGCCGCACAGAAGAAATTCCACATCCCAGGCATGCCCACGGACCCCACGAAGAAGCGCGCCATGAACGAGAAGATCGTAAGTTGCATCTCTCCACACCCGTTTCCCAGACACTGTACGATCTGCCAAGACGACCTGTTCGCTGATGACGCCTGCTCAGACCGACGGCGCGCGCAGCATGTTCGAGAAGTTCACCGGCAAGAAAGTGCCGGCCAAGTTCTCAAACTAGATACCCGGCGAAAAGTCTGCGAAGAGCAGTGGTCCGCGTCTTGGTGGGTTGGGAGTAGGGTCTGGTCGGCTTTTGTTCAAATAATCCCTTTATGATACCACAGTGCAATGCATATCGTACTACCTGTTGGCAACTGCAAACTTTGTCGTGTGTGAAGCCGATTGAAGCGTTGTGAAGACCTCGCTACGTGACTCATGAAACTCCGCCTGTTATCAGAGCGTGGAGGACAACGCCGCAGAGCCGCAAGCCGCATTTTCATCCTGGCCGTCCACCGTTCGAAGGCGACGTTCAGCCCGTCGACAAGTACAGTAAGTAGAAACCAAACCCTTCCCGCAGGTACGCCGTACGGCACGGCGGGCCCCCAGCTCAGATATCCAACATACTCCTGATCTTGACCGGCTCCGCCAGCGTCGAGCCCGTAATCCCGGACCGACCTGTCAGCGCACTGCCCTGACTGTCGACGCTATCCGCTCGCGCAACGGCAGTCCTTTTGTTGTCCTCAGGCGACTGGTCGCGAAACGGATCTTCGGGCGGCCTGGACCTCGAGCGGTCGCGCACAGGCATGCTGCCCATCTCGACGCTGGCGGTGATGTTTCTTCCAGTGGCGGCGCCGCCGCCCACTTCCGTCGTCATGTTCTTGAGCCGCTGCTCCGGCGTCTGCCACTGGTCGTTCATCTTGCTCCACCAGCTCGGCTTCTTGGAGAGGCCGAGTTCGGCGTCGATGGCGCGGCCGCGCTCGCGCCGTTGCTCAATCAGCACCAGGTCTTCGTTCGGGTCGACCATGCCATAAATCTCGAAGATGATGATGATCAGCATCGTCGTGCCGTAGCCGAGGCCGTACGGCCACGCCGGCTGGACGTCGTACTTCATGATGCTGATGTCCCATTCCCACGCCGCGGCGACGCCGTAGGCGACCCGGATCGCGAGGACGACGAGGACCAGAAAGATCTTCGTCGGGCAGTAGTGGCAGAAGGCGTTGAATCTGCCCCAGAGCCCGGTCGAGCGTGGCTTGTACCAGTAGAGGGAGTGGCTGAGGCTGTAGCAGATTACGAGCCATGCAACTGCCGCAAGACAGGCACCGGCTTTGAAACGGTTGTCGGTTGCGGAGGGCTCGGCTAGTGAATCTTGTTGCTCTGGCGATCGTTGGAGTTCTATGTTCGTCCATGAACGTGGTATCGTCATGAAGAAGTTCTGTCGCCAAATGTCAGGTACGTTGGTAGAACAGAAGACTGTGCACAAACCATCCAAGCGAATAGATAGAACACTAGCGGCATGTAAAACTCTGCCCTGCCTCGTCTGTCGTCTTGTGGGAGAAGGTAGGGGTCCCGATCGCAGATCTGTCTCTCTTGCCAGGAGCCCCTGAACACGTTAGTACACTCGTGGTCTCTCAAGGTACCGAGATCCCATACCAGTGTCTGACGCATTCCCAAACCATGGCGAGCGTTCCAGGCATCATCAACGAGAAGAAGAAGCTCTGCAGTACAATGGCAATCTCTTGTAGGTAGACCCGGTCCACGTCGATCCCGGTGATACAACTGATCATCCCGCAAGCCGCCACAAAGCACATCCAGTACCACTGCCACCGCCTTCCAATGACCCTGAATCTCTTATCCTCTCGCAAATACAGCCTGCCGTGTTTCCGCAGGTTGATCAAAGTGAACATGATGCTTGCGGCGAACAATGAGGCAAACACAATCCCGGCAGTACCTCGTCCCTTGATGCGGTAGTATGGGAGGTAGCATGATGTTCCATTGATCCAGCTGCCGTTCGACAACATGAGCGGTTGGTATTGGTCGAAGATTAGGTAGCATTTTGAATTGTTCGATATTGTGTTGTTGCTGTATAAGGTGTAGTTCCAGTAGTCGAGAGCTGTCTGGTTGAAGTGGACGCCATTGATCAGGGTATCGGTTGTATTGTCTCCGGGAGGGAACTGTAGGAGCTCCCGCAGGTTGACGAGACCCATCGTGAAGGGGACTGCGCGCTGACGCGCTGGAGGAGACCTGACAGACTACTCTCTCGCGCGACTGAGGTGGGTGGAAGGGGATATCGGAGAGATATTCGACGAGGTGGTGTGTTGGTGATGGAGATGTGCGCGTGCAGCAATATGCCTACAAGCTGGGCAGTCCTGCTGTTCTTCTTGTTTATGTGGTATGAAGGTGGGTAAGCTGTGTTGACGAGACGATGCCGCACTCTTCGTGGTGGGGCTCTATCCAACCTCCTTCGATGTCTTCGGACTTCTCGGATGAGGAAGACGAATCACCATTCACCAAGCAAAGCCAAGCTGGAGCTTTCGCGTCTTGCGGCTCGAGCTTCCTTCACAAGACAACAGGAGACTTTACGTTGGAGCAAGTAACTGTGTCTATCACAGTGCAACTGAACACAATGACCAGAGAGGAGAACTCTTGTAACCAGACCCTGGAGTTGCCGTCCTTACTGTCAACACAAACAGTTCTAGTGAACTTGTAAGCGGAGTGTATATAAACAGTCTGTTTGCATCAACTCCACGTTCGTCTACTCATCATATATACCTTGAGGTTTGCGCATGGCTATGTACTGTACCTGGACTGACAGGCAGAAGTTGTTTTCTGTGGCTGTTGCTCACAAGCATACTCTCGTAACAATCGACAGCCCCTTCAAGTCGGAAGACATCGTCTTCTCCAACCTAAGGTAGTCTCACGCTTTGAAACAGTTGCTTCTATGATGCCCTTATTTGTCCTGGCTACCGTCTTCGAGGCCCGGTTTCCGCTCGCAGTGCAGCAGTAATCGGTAGGGTTACTACTCACGTTCTGGAGACCGTAGTGGACGACTTCGGAACGTTCCTCGCCTACTGTACTCGCGCGTACTCCACTCAATCATCAGATCTTCCCCCTGTCTTCCGTCTGAATTCAGCAAGAGTCCCAGTATGCCCTCCTCATTCATTGCGTACTTGCTTTCTCGTTCCAACCCGTATCCTTAGCCTACTGTTCGACAGTCTTGTTAGTCAGCTCTTGCAATACAGTAACAACCATACTGGAGACGACCAAGCAACCTGTGAGGGTCACGTCTAAGGTGGCTTCCAGCTCCAGTCTAAAGCGCAGCTGTGCCAGGACGATATCAGGGTCCTGCAGCATGAGAGACTATGTATGGGCTGAGGAGGTGCTGGTTATCCTAGCTCCAGCACGAGTGTCGGATGTAGTGTTTCGTGCGTTCTACTTCATGCTTCTCAAGTTCTTGATGTTTTGGCAGTTGCAAGACAGCGGGCATCGATTGGTGCAACAACTCCAACGATTGAAAGTGGATCCCTTGTTGACATGAGAAAAGGGCTCAGGTGAGAAGATCGACTGAGAGAAAGCGGAGATGGGGATGCTGCTCAAGGACAGGAGATGTAGACGAACTACGACCTCAATATGTGGCACTCCTAAGGTCCTAGCCCAGGCGGGAGAATGCTGCGTAATCCGAGTAAAACTTCGGATATTTGAGCAATAGAAATACAGCACTCCATGCGGTTCTTGAATATGCCTGAGTTGCCAAAAGGACCTCTTCGAGCAGCCACAGTATCGTGACAACTTGGTGAAACTTGGGGTTTGTTCACGTTATATTTCCGTCTGCGGAATTACTTCGGCTTTCGAGTCGTGTGGAACCGCGTTCCATGGTCTCGATACCCTCAACTTAGCTATCTTGACTGTCAACTCTGCCTGCAATGGCGCCGATTAAGCGCGCCAGAGCGCACACAGAGGGTGGTGATTTAGAGGGTATAGACGTCGAAAGCGCATCTTCAGGGATTCGTCAGACTCATGTAAGATGATCCTACTTCCAGTTAAGACAATGGCAATTGACCACACACAGAACAAGAGACAACGTCTGTCGACTCTGAATGGCGATGCCAGCTCTGGCGTTGACGAATATGATTCTACTGGAAGACACGAAGAAAGTAGCGATCAGGACAACGATTTCCAGAAGACATGGCGAAATACAGGCTTCGAAGACTTGGGCAACGAAGACGCGGACGATGCTAGGGCCACGCAGCTAGTGGGACGACATTTCAGGGAGCCGAAGCAGAACATAGCTGCGGACAATGGCATTATCGAAGAAGTCGAATGCTTCAACTTCATGTGTCACACCCATCTTCGTGTCAAGCTCGGTCCTCTGATAAACTTCATTATCGGACACAATGGCAGTGGCAAGAGTGCGGTTCTCACTGCACTGACACTATGTCTGGGCGCGAAGGCGACCTCTACGAACCGAGGTGGGTCGTTGAAAAGCTTCATCAAGGAAGGACAAGAGCGAGTACGCCGCCCCACTTGCGCAGGGCCTTGCTTATCGTAGTAGGAACGCGAGGCTTCTCGTCAAGATCAAGAACCTGGGCGACAACGCGTATCAGCCCGAACTCTATGGCAGGTCCATCACTGTCGAGCGGCACTTCTCCATGACTGGAGCTAGCGGTTTCAAAATCAAGAGTGCAGACCAGAGGATCATCTCTACGAAGAAAGCCGATCTCGAAGACATTGCCGACTGCTTCGCTCTGCAACTAGATAACCCGATGAACGTGCTGACGCAAGACATGGCCCGACAATTCCTCAGCAATTCTACGCCACATGACAAGTACAAGTTCTTCATCAAAGGCACTCAACTGGAGCAGCTAGACCGAGACTATAGGTTGCTCGAGGAGACCATTGACAGTATCGAAAGCAGATGCGGCTCCGGAAACCAGAATGTCGTGGACCTCGAGGCCAAGGCTAAGGCCGCCCGGAGAAAGATGGAGCTGTCAGACAGACATCAATCGCTCCGTGACAGAATACGAAACTACGGTCGTCAGATGGCGTGGGCTCAAGTGGAGGAGCAAGAACGAGTCAGTCGCACTGGTCAAGATCTGAACATCACTGACGCATAGGCAACAGCACCTTGCGAGATTGGACACTGAGATCCAGGAGGCGGACCGGAAGATTGAACAGGTTACTTCGAACGCCGAGAGTGCAGCGACTACCCTCGAGGCTGCGGACACTGTCCATGAAGCGGGAATGCGAGCACTGAACGAGCTACGTACCACTCTAGTTCCGCAAGAGGACGCTCTGAGGGATGCCAAGGATCGCTTCAATCTAAATAAGACCGAGCTCACTGACGTTCATGTCAGCTTTATAAACCCGATCCACGCATGGACTCCTGCTGACCAACGTATAGACTCAACAAAGGACAATTCAGCAAGCACTCCGTGTGGCCCGAACGACCGTCGAGAAGACGAATCGAGACATTGCCGAAGAGCATCAACGTCTGCAGGCGGCCAATGGGGGTGACCACATACAAAGACTAGGCGAGATCGAGCGGGCCAAGGAGGAAGCTGAGGAGCTGAAGAGACGGTTCGAAGCCCACGGGCAAGAACTCGGGCGTCTGGATCAAGATCGCCAGAATGCGGAGCAGAAGTTACGGGATGGCAGACCAATAGTTGATGACCGGAGAGATGCAGTCCGGAAGTGCGAGAGTCTACTGGACAGTCTATCGAGAGATCGTGGTCAGCACTTGGCTGCCTACAACCGCAACATGCCGAATCTGCTTCGTGCCGTAAACGCGGAGACAAGACTTCGCGAGAAGCCTGTAGGCCCGATAGGCCAGCATGTGCGTTTGCTCGAGCCAGAATGGTCATCCATAATCGAGACGACATTCGGTAATACTTTGGAAAGCTTCGTTGTCACTAACAGACAAGACCAACATCTACTCCGGGAACTTATGGGAAGGACGCAATGGTATGTTTTGTTGGCTGTCCTGTGAAGACACTCAGGCTGACCACGCAAAGTGTGTACCAAATTCTTATTGGAGACCGACAGCCCATTGATACATCCCGATCCGAGCCTGATGAGAATTTGGCTACCATAATGAGAGTGATCGAGGTATAGATGCGTTCTTTGCAGACGTGAGATCATGGCTAACAGTGAGATCAGATCGATAATGATCTAGTTCGGAACCAGTTGATCATCAACCAAGCTATTGAGCAGACCGTTCTGATACCGGACCGCAACGATGCATTCAGGTTTATGTACGAAAGTGGCGGTCGACCTCGCAATGTCAAGGTGACTATATGTCACAACGCGAACAAACGAGGTGCAGGTATCCGCCTCACCATTGGTAGAGGTGGTGATGCGTCGAGTCCAGTAACGCCATGGGAAAGACCTCCTCGCATAAAAACCGATATCGAGTCTCAGATCCGGTTCGTAGTCCGGCAGCGCTGCTCGTACACTTCACTGATACAAGCCCTAGGATTCAGCGAGACACTCTCCAACAGCTGAAGCGCGACCTAAATGACGCGGAGAACAACTTCAGACAATTGCAGGCTGACCTGGAGAAATGCAAGCAAGCTCTTGAAAGACACAAACGCCAAGAACGAGATCTCCGTCTACAGAGCCAGAGGGCTGATGAGCGCGCAGAGCGCCTCCGGGACGAACTCGAGGTAGACACACCTAAGGATGGCACACTCGATACATTGCAAGCGCTGCTTCGAGACGCCGAGGAAGAGAACGAGCAGCACAGCCATTCCTACCAGGATGCTGTTGTTGCCAAAGACAGACTTGGCCAGCTTGGCAAACAACTAAAAGACGAGGTAGATACAGCTCAGACGGCGATTGAGGGGACCGTTGCCCGAATCAGCAAGGCCGAAGCCAAAGTCCAGACAGCGGCGCAGAAACGGCAGGACGCTTTGTATGAGAAGAACAACGCGTACGCGCGGATAGAAGATGCCAAGTCCGACAAAGTGCGCGTTGAGAATGCGAGGCAAAGACAAGCAGACAAGGTCGCGTCGTTCGAAGTTGACGCGGGGCGGATCAGTCCTCGCGTTGCCGTTGATCCGGGTGAAACCCCTACAACCCTGGATGCGAAGTTGACGAAGTTGCAGAAGGATCTCGAACGATATCAACAAGAGCGAGTATCTTTTTTCTTTCCAGCTTGTATCACACTGACCCTTGGCAGGCTCGGGGGCACTCGAGAAGAACTCAACGAGGCATGCGTGGAAGCAGAAATCAAATACAAGACTGCTAAAAAGCAGCTCGATGACTTGCACAGCCTTAGCCAAGTAAGTTCATTACAACGAACAGCCAAAATTCCCATGCTAACATCTACCACCAAAGAGCCTAAAGTTCACGCTGCTCGACCGCAAAAGTCGCTGGTTGAAGTTCAGACGATTCATCTCATCCCGCGCGCGCATCATGTTCGTCTACCTCCTCAGCGAACGCGAGTTCCGCGGCAAGCTCGTTGCGAACCACGAGCACCAGGAGCTAGACGTTAGCGTATGTCCTCACAACCTACCACATCCCCCAAGATCCGCCGCTGACGAGCCCCCTTTATCAGATCGAGCCAGACATTAGCAGAAACAGCGACAAGAGCCGGCAGACGAAAACTCTCTCCGGCGGCGAAAAGTCCTTCTCGACCATCTGCCTCCTCCTCTCCCTGTGGGACGCCATGGGCTCGCCCATCAGATGCCTGGACGAGTTGTACGTTTCTCATCTCAGCACAGCCCGCCCTCATCTCCCGGCTAACAGCACACAGCGACGTTTTCATGGATAACGTCAACCGCGACGTTAGCATGAAGATGATGGTAAGTCACCTCCATCCACCTCCGCCACCACCATCTCGCAAAGACGTATGACGTGAGCATCTGCTGACCCGCGGTACACGATACGTAGATCGGAGCCGCCCGTCGCTCCGTCAGCCGCCAGTTCATCCTCATCACGCCGCAGGCAATGGGCAACGTGCAGCTCCAGGAAGACGTTAACATCATCAAGTACGTTCACTCCTAATACCCATCTCCATGCATCCCCGTGCATCCTCGTCTCCCAGCGCTGATCCATTGCAGGATGA
>NAJN01001562.1:0-10414 GCA_005059845.1 Cryomyces minteri
CATCAAATGAGAACAAGAAATTGGCGGTCAATCTGATGACTTTGGTATGGTTGTGGGAGAAGAAGGCAGTCGATGACGCTGGGTCACTCCCAGGGCCCCATACACCAGGATCGGTACATTCACCAACCGCCAGCAAGATCGCGCCTCTCGCAAACCACACATCGAGGCTCAACCTACTGAAGTATCTGGCGAACTTCATTGCTACACTTACGGAGCGTTTCCCAACGCCGTCAGCGAAGATTAAAGAGGCGGGCCAGTCGCATGTTTTGCAGCCTGCGCAATCCACGGACATGATCAAGAAGTCATTGCAACTATTACACAACCTTCTCTCACCTCCGTGTTGGAACGATGTAGATATAGAGGGGCTGTTCCCTAAGGTGACGGAGCCTGTTTTGCTAAGTGATCCAAAACAGGACGAGAGGGTCGAGATATGGGTTACGAGGGTCGTCAATACGCTGCAGATACTACGTGTTCTCGTCAACGTCAAGCCCAACGAATGGGTAATTGCCCGATTGCCGCAGCTGCAAAAGCTCCTCGACAAGCCTTTGCGCAGTGAAAACTCCGAGATTCAGGATTGTCTGCACAATCCAGACTCAGAAAGCCAATCTACCGACGATCTGAAGCCTCTGTTGGCATGCATACTTGAAGCAATACCTGATGAGACCTTAGAGGAAGATTTGCCCAATGCCGACAACCCCACCTCAGAATTTGTGTCGTCTTTGTCGGCTATCGCTACGGAGGGTCTATCACAGAGCAACCATGTCTCGAGTATAAACATTTTGTGGACGCTTTCAAAGTTCAGGCCCAAGGAGTTAGATCAACACATTGGACATGTCATGAGGGCCTTGCAAACGAAGCTGTCGAAAGATCACCTTGCCTTCCAAATGACTGCTCAACAAGCGCTGCAGCAGCCTACCCGGTCTGGTGACGGCCCTCCAGCAGGCATACCCGATCCACACGAAGCCGAAATGGCGATAGAATTGACGGTAAAAGCAATCGAGCTGCTCGCTACGCAGATGGTCCAGCTCGGCGAACAACGGCGACCGTATCTGAGCGTACTAGCTACGCTAGTCGAGCGGTCTCAGAGCAACGTCGTTTGTCTGAAGATCCTGAATATGGTGGAAGCCTGGGTATTCAACTCCACCGAGACGGTGCCGACACTGAAGGAGAAGACCGCGGTGCTTGGCAAGATGGCTTCCTTTGAGAATCGAGCCGACAAGACCTTGTTTACCAAGTTCCTCAATCTTGTCATAAGAGTGTACGAAGATCCTAAGATCACGAGATCTGAACTCACCGTCCGTCTGGAGCATGCTTTTTTGATCGGTACACGCGCCCAAGATATCGATATGCGGAATCGCTTCGTGACCATCTTCGACAGGAGTCTGAAGAGGCCGATGAGTAATCGGATGAGCTACACCATCATCTCACAGAACTGGGATACTCTTTCAGAGACTTTTTGGCTGAGCCAAGTCATTGAGCTGCTGTTCGGTTCTGTTGTGATGGACAATCCCATTCAACTGCACGTGGAAGACAACAGATGCCTTTCTGCATCGAAACTGTTCAGAACCTACGCTAACGATCAGCGTGCATCGGGTCTCATGCTTGACGACGAGTTTGAATCGTTCATCGCAAATGAGAAGCGCTTTTTTAGTCAATTGGGTGAAGTCAAGGTGCGAGATGTCTTCGAGCCGCTCTGCAATTTGCAGCACACCGACAGCAATCTTGCTCACGAGATCTGGGTTGCTTTCTTTCCATTGTGCTGGTCGGTACTGTCAAAAGATGACCGGGCGGACTTGGAGAAAGGCATGGTCAATCTATTGACAAAGGACTTTCACCAGCGTCAAATCGACAAACGACCGAACTGTGCAAAAACTTTGCTAGAGGGCATTGCCCGCGCCAGACCGCGTTTCAGATTCCCTCCACAGGTCATGAAGTTTGTGGCGAGGACTTATGATGCGTGGTATATTGCAGCCTGTACCCTTGAAGAAACAGCGATCTCTCCGATCATCGACAGGCCTGCTGTTAGGGAAAGCAATCTAGATGCTTTAGTCGAGATCTACGCCAACCTCCAAGAGGACGACCTGTTCTACGGTACGTGGCGAAGACGATGTCAGTTCATCGAGACCAACGCAGCGTTGTCCTATGAGCAGAACGGCATGTGGGACAAAGCGCAGTCAATGTATGAGGCTGCCCAGATCAAGGCCCGAACCGGAGCATTACCGTTCTCCCAGGGCGAATACATGCTCTGGGAGGACCACTGGGTACTCTGCGCGCAGAAACTCCAACAATGGGAGATCCTGGGTGACTTTGCGAAGCATGAGAACTTCAACGATCTCTTCCTCGAATCGACATGGAGAAACTTCGAGGCCTGGACTGGAAATGAGAACCGTGAACAGCTTGATTCGATCATCAAAGCTGTCTCTGACGCACCCACACCCCGGCGGTCGTTTTTCCAAGCTTTCATGTCTTTGCTAAAACTGCATGGCAGTCTGCAATCGAGCAACCAAACCCTCAAGGCCGAATGTCAGCAGGAGTTCAATCGCATATGTGACGAAAACATCCAATTGTCGATACGTAAATGGCATCAATTGCCCAAGCGGATTACGAATGCTCACATTCCTATCTTGCAGAACTTCCAACAGCTAGTTGAGTTGCATGATGCGAGTGTTATATGCGGTAGTTTAGCTGTGACAACGGCGGCAAATCTGGACATGAAGTCTCAAGAACTGAAGCTACTCCTGGGTACTTGGAGAGACCGACTACCAAACTTCTGGGACGACATCAACGCGTGGCAGGATCTAGTCACATGGCGTCAGCACATTTTCCAGCTCATCAACGGCACCTACCTAAACCTTCTTCCTCCTCAGCAAGGGAACACGACCGGCAACTCATTCGCCTACAGGGGCTACCACGAGACAGCATGGATTATCAACAGGTTTGCGCACGTAGCTCGCAAGCATCAGATGCCAGAAGTTTGTATCAACCAGCTCAGCCGCATTTACACGTTGCCGAACATTGAGATCCAAGAAGCATTCTTGAAGCTTAGAGAGCAGGCCAAGTGTCACTATCAGAACCGCACGGAACTTACCAGTGGCTTGGATGTCATCAACAATACCAATTTGAACTTCTTTGGTCAACAGCAGAAGGCAGAATTCTACACACTCAAAGGCATGTTCCTTGCCAAGCTTAACCACAAGGATGAGGCGAACGATGCGTTTGGTAGTGCACTGTACTTTGATATCAAGTTACCTAAAGCGTGGTCAGAGTGGGGTCACTACAACGACATGTTGTTTAAAGAAGATCCCTCTAATATAGACAAGGCTGCATCTGCCATCAGCTGCTGTCTGGAAGCTGCTGGCCAGTTTAAGAACGCAAAGTCGAGGAAGTTACTGAGTCGCATCCTGTGGCTGTTGAGTCTTGACAACTCTGAAGGCAGACTCGCCCAGGCATTTGAGGACTTTAAGGGAGAGACACCTGTCTGGTATTGGATCACATTTATCCCTCAGCTCCTAAACAATCTTTCGCGTTCGCAAGCAGAAGCGAATATTGCCAAACAGATACTTGCCAAGCTAGCCAAGACTTATCCACAAGCACTGTACTTCCAGCTGCGAACGAGCCGGGAAGACATGGCTCAGATCAAAAAGCAGCAGGAGATGAAGGAGCAGAGGGAGAAGGCTATGCGTGCTAAGCAGGCAGCAGAGGCCAACAAACAAAGCTCTCCCACTTCCAGACCTGTCAGCTCTAACGGTACAGCGAAACCGAATGGAGATAGTAGTCAGAACGGCACTTTGAATAACGCCAGTGCTACACCAAAGGCCGAGTCAACAGAGCAGACCGTCCTTGCTGTGCAAGCAGCTGACCCGTCTACCCCCAAGAAGCCATGGGAGTTCACGGAGGAGATTATGGCTATGCTAAAGACTGCCTTTCCCTTGTTGGCACTCTCTATGGAGACCATGGTCGATCAGATCCACAAGCACTTTAAGTGCCCTCCGGACGAGGATGCGTACAGACTGATTGTTGCCTTGCTCAACGATGGTTTGTCTTACATTGGACGTTTGCCAACTTCCTACGCCCAAGACGTCAAGCTACCTGCATCCACTGAAGCCAACATCACTCGATTTGCTGAATCTATCCTTCCGCCGCATATACGTCGAAGCTTCGAAGCCGACTTCGTCACCAAGAAGCCAACGATGTTTGAATACATCCAGAAGCTTCGCAAGTGGAGGGACAGATTCGAGGAGAGATTAGATCATCGCTCCCTGGTGTGGAACCTGGAGACCCACAGTCCGCATCTGAGCGAGTTCAGGTTTCAGAAGTTTGACGAGGTCGAGGTGCCTGGCCAGTATCTGCAGCACTGTGACAAGAACCAGGACTTCGTCCGAATCGAGCGCTTCTTACCGACTGTGAACCTCGTGCGTGGCGTTGGCTATTCTCACCGCAGAATCAAAATACGGGGGCATGACGGTAGCATTCATCCGTTCGCAATACAACATCCAGCCGCGAGACACAGCCGACGAGAGGAAAGAGTCCTCCAACTCTTCCGCACCTTCAACGTCACTCTAGCCAAGCGAAAAGAGAGCCGACGCCGCAATCTGAGCTTCCATCTTCCCGCCATGATTCCTCTTTCGCCCCATCTGCGGATGGTCCAAGACGATGCTTCATACATATCCCTGCAACAGATCTATGAAGACTACTGTCGACGCAACGGGATCAACAAAGACGACCCGGTGCTCTACACCATGGACAAGCTGCGGGCATTGAACCCGGTAAGCCCGCCGTCCTCAAATCAGCCCGTGCATCCGCATACTGATCATCGTGAACAGCAAAAGCCCGAGCAGGCCGCCAACATCCGCCTCGAGACGTTCCACGCCATCCAAGAGAAGTACGTCCCTCCGCACGTGGTCCTCGACTACTTCCGCGCCACCTACCCCTCCTTCGCCGACTTCTGGCTCTTCCGCCGCCAGTTCTCCTACCAGCTCGCGGCGCTGACCTTCATGACCTACATCATGCACATGAACACGCGCTACCCGCAGAAAATGTCCATCGCGCGCGCGACCGGCAACATCTGGGGCTCCGAGCTGATCCCCGCCATGGCGGCCGGCAAGCCCTACTTCCACAACCCGGAGCCGGTGCCCTTCCGCCTGACGCCGAACCTGCAGACGCTGATGGGGCCCATCCACACCGAGGGCATCTTCGCGTGCGCCGTCATGGCCATCGCGCGTTGTCTGACGGAGCCGGAGCACGAGCTCGACACGCAGCTGTCCATCTTCATCCGCGACGAGATGACCTTCTGGTACACGCAGCAACACCGCCAAAACGTGCAGGATGGCGCGCTGCGAGATAGCGTAGGTGCGAATAGCGAGCTCATTGTCAAGAGGGCGGTGAGCCTGGGCAAGGAGCCGAGCGGCAGCAACTTGCCCGCCAACCAGACGGTCATCGATCTTGTCGCGCTGGCGGTGAGTCCGACGAAACTGAGTCAGTGCGATCCGCTTTGGATGGCCTGGTTGTGAGACGTGAGCGATGGCGCAGCGCGAGATCTGGGACCCGGGAGTCTATGTTCGGGAGTTGGGGGCGTAATGTTACAAAGAAAGGAGTCTTCGGGACGGCTTCTTGCTGGCGTGGGCCTAGGGAGGGCTCGGAGAGCGAGGAAAGCTTCGGAAGGGGAGGGGGGTTCGGCGTCTCTTGTCTGGTTCAGCGTGGCGTTTGTGAATGTTTGGCGGTGGCGTTGGACTACCCCGGGCCACTCCATGCTTAGTGTCGTCGCTGGCTATGCTCGTGGAATTGTCTTCTGGTCTCTCTCGCTCTTACATAGGTAGTCAAACAGTACCTCTCTCGCTCCCGACCGTGCATGATGCGCTCTGGGCCGTGTGACTCGACGACGGTCGTGGGACTAAGTCGCAGCGATTGTTACTGCGAACGGTACGCAGCACGCTTCCACCAGTGCCACGTCTTCTCCAGTACTGTACATCTGTTGCACCGGCTCCGACACCACAGCCTCAGCCCGCCAACCTCTCCAGCGCCTCCCTCGCCCGCCTCACCCCCTCCCTGGCACGGTCCCTGTCCCGCGCCCCTTCCTCGTCCGGCCTCGCCCTCCCGCCCCTCTCGACGATCCTCCCGACGACCTCCTCGCTCTCCCTCAGCGCCACGCGCCCTTCCTCGCGCACCTCGCCCTCCCAGAAGGCGCGCGCGCCCTCCCACCGCTTCTGCATGCGCCGCAGACTCCAAACGGCGCCCAGCGCGGCCACGGCCGCGGCCTCGAAGGCGGACGTCGTCGAGATGGACACGTACATCAGCGCCGACAGCGCCGCGCTGAGCGAGGCCGTCGAGAGCGTCTGGAGGACGAGCTTCTGCGCCAGCGCCTGCAGCGGCGCCACGCTCAGCGCCGTGAGGCGCATGCGCGCGGCGGGGATCTGCTGCGGCCAGGGCCGGGCCGCCGGGCGGGCGACGGTGACGACGGCTTCGAGTTCCTCGCTGTTGCTGCGCGCCAGCTCCGAGACGTCGAGGACGGGTGGTTCGGCGCCGATGCCGAATCTCCGCCGTTCCGGCAAGGGGGCCAGGACGCCTGCGGCGGGCCGGCCGCCGCGCAAGTAGCCGGCCTCGTCGATGCGGCCGGCGATGTAGACGATGCCCTTTTCGGCGTCGACGAGCCAGCGCCGCTCGAGCACGTCCGCCGCGATCATCGACACGTCGTCGACGCGCCAGAACAGCTTCCACCAGCCGAGCTTGCGCCAGGTGCGTGAGGCGAAGGCGGCCTCGAGCTGGTCGCGCAGCTCGGTGTGCGCGTGCTGCGCCCAGATCTGGAGGGCCTGTTTGAGCGCTTGACGCGTGGGTTCGGGAACGGAGGAGGCGAGCATGGTTTGTAGACGGCGCGCGTCTTCGGCTGAGATGGCGGCGTCGGTGTCGTCGAGGAGGCTGGTCATAAGCTCTCTGATGGCGGGCTTGACGTGGAGTTCTGCGCCTCGGGTTGCGGCGCCCTGGACAAGCCAGTCTACGAGCGTTTGCGCGCCGCTGCCGTGCCAGCCTCGCTCGTAGGAGGCGGAGTTTGCAACGGACTCTCTGAACTGGGCAAGAGCTTCACTTGCTAGGTCTAAGTCGACGACCGTTGGGGCATCAGAGGCAGGCGATTGCTGGGTTGGTTTTATCAGACCTCTGGGCAGGCCCAGCGCTACTTTGATTATGTTTGGGCTCTGCGGAGAGGTAGCGGCCGAGCCACTCAACGCGGTGTATCTTCCGTAAGACACGGCGCTCTCGACACCGTCTCCGAATAGGAGGGATCGATGCACAGGATATGTGACGAACCCCACTCTTCCAGTAGAACTCGTAGGCGTTTGCAGGGGTGGCACTAGAATTGTGTCTTGCGAGTTCTCGACCGCTTCCGGACCCCCTGGTCCAATATTCGTGTTTAGCGTGCTTATGAGGAGCTCGATGCTGTGCTTTTGCAGGAGCCGTGAAGGGACGACCATAGTTCGGAGTAGGGGATTCTGAGGTGGGATGTCATCTTCTTCGCCGTAGCTGTACTCCTAGCGTTAGCAACGTGCTCAACTCAAGACCAAAGAAGAGGTCGTACCGCAACAGCAATGCGGCCCCATCACCGCCATCATCGTCCTCAAGCCTCTTCTCCCACGCTCCTGCCGTACTCAACGGATCCGCCAATAGTATTCTCACTAGCAGCCGCGCCGCTCGCGAATCGTCCAAGCCCAGTACTAAAGCACCGCAACACCCAGTCAGCCCATCTTGCCCTTACAACCCACCCCACATGCTCCGTCCTCGCAGGTCAAAAAGTCTTCCGCTGCACCACGAACGTACCAGCAATCCTCACGACATCCCCCCCGCTCTCTAACCCCCTCAGCGCCAGGCCCAGCCGACTGAGATTGACATAGCTCCCCGCCTCGCTCTTCAGCCTCTCCAGAGCTTTGTACAGCTCCCGCCATTGTTCGGGCACGTCGACGGGCGCATTGATCGCCGTGGTCGAGGCGACGCGCGGTGCCCGGCTCGAGATAGTCGTCGATGCTGAACGTGAGGGTGCAGGCGTCGGGGGGCGGGTTTGCGCGGCAAGGTGTGGTTTAGAGGAGGGCAATTTTGCGGGACGCGCCGAGGCTGCTGGTGCGGGCTGGGTGGTGCTGAGCCGCCATATCGTGCATTTGGGGCAGTAGAAGATGTTGAGCGGTTTCTGCGCACCTTGGAGGGTGCGATTGGGGAGGTGCCGCGGTGTGGGGAGTCGTGGTGGCATCGCGTGGTGGGTTGGTTGTGGTGCTGCATTGGAGCGTGACGAGGTTGGTGCGGTTCAGGGTCTGCCGTCTGGACAAGTTTATATGTCCCGAGTAGACCTCCGACTCCAAGTCACTGCTGATGCGGTCTCACAAGGACAAAGACAGATTCTTGGTCATATGCAATTCAATGGCAGCACATCTTGCTAGCTCTATGGGCATCGGGCTCGTTGCAGTCATGCACCACCTTACTCCAAGTATTAAGCTCAGCTCACTCCCTGCAAACGGCCAACAGCTTGATGCCAAAGTTGTGCTGCATGCCGAACCGTTCAGTACCTCGACAATGAGATTGTCCTGCCGCATTCTCAAGACTGATGCAACGGGTATACTGCAGTGCATATCAACCGTACCTACTCCGCCCAGCTCCAGATGACCTGGAAGAATTGGTCAGCGTGCGCAACAACTAACACGTTGACGCACTTACATGCTGATTCTCCTCGCAACGGTAGCCAGACCTTTGTCGTTGGCCGCCTCTCTGCTCGCTCTCTCAAGCGCTTGCTCTCTGCTGACCTCGGTGCTTCTCCGTACTTCTTCATGACTGGGCGGTAGTCTCTCGTTCTGTAAGTCGACTTTCCTGGCATCCTCGAAGCTGCTGATCGCTTGCTTGATACCCTCGGCACCGAGCATGAGCGTACCAGCCGGCAGTCGACCACCGGATGCGGTCTTGAGTTCAGTGACACGCTCGGACTCCTCACGCAAGACTTGGAAGACACGCGAAAGGCGACCGATGGCCAGGATCTTGTTCTTGATGGCTCGGCGCTTGAACTCGATCGACTCAGGGTCCATGTTCGGAGGACCTGATAGAGGTGGTGACACGGGACCAGCGGAGGAAACAGAGTTCGGAGTCTCCTCCTCGAGCTCTTCCTTCGAGCAAGTGTTGAGTATGGCGATCAGCATGTCGGTGACTGCTATATATTAGCCTGGTGTTACTAGTTCAGTGTAGATCGCACGTACTCTTCTCGCCCACGAATGGTAGAGACCAAGTGAACACGTCCATGAAGTTCGGCAACCAGTACGGGTGAGGTGTGCAATCTGCGTATCTGGATCAGCAAAGAGATCTCCTCAACCCAGGCGATAAACTTACTAAACTGCCTGATGTTCATGACGTTGTTCTCGTACTTCAGCACTGCCGCCTTGTTGTTGTAGACGTCTAGATAGTTCGGTGCACTGAATATCGTCATGACACTTGGGAATCCGGTTGTTCTCGTCTTCCGGTACATTCTGTAGCCGGCATCCTGAGCTTCATGGGCACGGATCACCGACAAAAGGTTGTTCTTCTCCAAAAACGCGCATGCTGCTGGATACGAGAAGAAGTACGAGCACCCCCGGACGTGGTTGTGTACAAAGAACTCCGATGTCTTCTCTTGCCCAAACTCTTCGAGCGGATCTGCCCAAAGGATGTCGCACATGAGACCATGAGTTGGAGGTTCCCGGAAACGGTCGATCTATATCGAAGTCAGGGTAGTTGACTGCAGAGATGCGGCCTGACTTACGCTCTTCAGGTCCTCCAGAGTATGCAGCTCTGGACTCAGGCCTCCATGTATGCACAAGAACTGTTTGTTCATGACTGCCGCCAACGGCAGTGCGCAGAAAGAGTCCATGCAGGCCTCGTACACCTTCTCGGAGTACTTGTGCTTGCATTCGAGCTTGAATGTGAAGTAGTCTGTCAGATGTCTGCACTCGTGATTGCCTCGAAGCAGCCACAGCGTGTTCGGGTACCATATCTTCAACGACCACAGATATAAGACGCACTGTCATGACGTTAGCCAGTGGTGGGGATTTTGGAGAGTCGATAATCATCTGACCTCGATACTGAAGTAGCCCCTATCCACGTAGTCTCCGAGAAACAGATATCGCGTCTCTGCAGGGTCGCCGCCAACTTCAAAGAGCTTCATCAAATCGAAGTACTGGCCGTGGACGTCGCCACAGACTGTTATCGGCGCATCCATCTCCAACAGGTTTGGCTCTGCTCTTAGGACGTCTGTTCCGAGGTGGATAATCCATAGCGCTTGCTCCTCGGTCAGACGACCTTCGCGGTAGAAATGCTGCTTGAGGAATTGCAAGTTCGGCTTCGACCGATCGTGTGGGGATAAGAACTGCTCTTCTGTGGGTGGAAGAAAGGCTGGCGCTTGTACGTCTGTAGAGAC
>NAJN01001563.1:0-10411 GCA_005059845.1 Cryomyces minteri
CCCTCTTCTTACTCCGTCTCACCGGGTGATAGACGTCATTGAAGTTCATGACAACGCCGAGGAAGCGCATATCCGGGTCCGGCTGGTAGGCAAGATCGCTCAGCAGCACCTCGACGCTCCGGCGGAAATCGGCCGACAGCTCCACCAGCCGTGTGCGCAGCGCCGGAAGCATGGCGTCTTCGTCGGCTGCGAAGCCCATGAAGCTCGCAGGGAGTGGGCTGTCTGCGTCGCGTCGGTTGGGCCCGGAGGGCGAGGCGAGGCGGTAGTCGTTGGAATGGTCGCGCTCGGTGATGCCCCATTTGCCGGCGGCGGTGCGGGCTTCGATGCGCGCGCTGGCTTCTTGGCGGCGTGTGAACTCGGCGACGGAGAAGCTGTAGAGTCCGTCGACGGCGTCCTTGTAGGCGAGCATGCCCTTGAGGAGTTTGTGCAGCTGCGACGTGAAGTCAATGGTCTGGCTGCCGAGCAGTCCTTTGCGAGTGATGCTCTTTAGGTACGTAGAGTGCGCCTCGATGAGGTCGTCGAGTGTGGCGTTCGGCTTCCTGATGGCCTTCTGAAGGGACTCCCAAGATGCTTCGATGACTTCGAAGAGGATGTAGTACTGGAGCTGGTTGACGAAATGGATCATCTCGCCAATTGCTCCTCTGGCAATCTTCCAGTCGTCGCCCACCTTATCGGACACGGTTGCGAGTACACCACGAGCACCTGTCATGCATCTTCGCCATGTGCTTCCCAATGCAAACTCGACGCGCTTCACGCGCCAGAGGAAATTGAAAGCCTTGAGGTATTGTTTGCTGGCCCACGGAGTAATGATGACGTCGATCGGCGCGTCGACGCGGTATTCAAGCGTGAATACGTCCCAGCCGATCTCGCCGTGGCTGAGCTCCAGCATACGAGCGTCGAGACGCCGCAAGACGTCGGCACCGTCGTCCCAGGCGTTGGAGTTGCGGGTGGCGTGCTCGAGTTGAGCGGTAAGAGTGTGTCTGTACTGCGAGCCGGCGGGTCTGTCCAAATTCGAGGCGAGAGATTCCATCAGGAGAGCGACGAAATCGCCTCGGCCGAGAAGAAGGTAGGACTTCAATGCGCGAAGGTGAGCATGTAGGTTGAACTTCGTTTCCATCAAGTGGATAAGTCGCGCCATCGTGGTTCTGTGTGCCTCATCGATAGAGGTCTCAAGGGTCGCGGTGTCGCCGTAGCGTAGCTCACGAGAGGTTGACTTTGAGTAGGATTCAACCCAAGCGGAGTCCCCGCAGCCATATCGGATGAAGTTGAGTGATTTGCCGATGAGAAAAACTTTTGATGCAAACTCCGCAGTCGCGATGGTAGGGATCATGGCTTCATTGATGCGATACTTGTCCTCCCAGACGCTCGTGGCGGCGGACGAAGTGTCGTGGTTCTCGGAAACGAAGAACTCGAGGTAGGGATCCTCTAGCTCACCATCATATATCCAGTGCCGGAGCATAGAGTAAAAAGGTCGGGTGATGTGGGTCAGAAGGCGCTCGGAGAAGGCGGAGACAAAAGGATCACCGTGAGTGGAGGAGTAGTTGTGTATCAGTGATATCAGCTCGTCGCCTTTCTTGCCTCTGGACTCTTCAACCATAAGACTCATCAGTCGTAGGCCCATCGTGGCTTCCCTGGTCCAGACAACGCAGCGCTTGAGCGTGACACCTGCTTTGCCTATGCCGGCTCGAGGTTGTGCCTCATCAAGCATCGATAGGGCACGTCTTATCTGTCCTTCAAGGGTTGCAACAAGGCCGAGGTAAGATCGTAATTCCAGCCCTATCGCAGCTCTCAGACTCTGCCCTACCAGACCACCCTCTGATGCCTCGACAAATTTGGACAAGCCTCGGTAGAGTAGGGATGGCTCTGCTAGTGTATGGAGCAGGCTGATCATTGGCACTGGTAGTGTTGGCGGAAGATCTAGCGTCGTGAGCGTGGAGAACAGTAGGTGTGTGGATGACAGTCCCTGCAGCGTGAACGGTAGATCTCTTAGAAGGGTGAACTCCGACGGGTTCATAGACAGGTAGTCCTTGAAATTGGTAGCGAGCAACTGAGCTCCAGCTTCACTTCGCTCTGCACTTTTGCCGTTGCTCTTGGTTGACTTTTCTGTAGATGGGGGACGAGGACTCCTCGGTTCTTGTGTGGTGGGCAGTCTTGGAAGGCCGTTCTTCGAGAAAGCGTCATTGAAGGCGGGGCTGCTAACCACAAATTGCCTGTCCACCTCTTTTCTCTGCTCTGGCGTAGGTGACTGCAGGGCAGGTCCGCCATTGGATTGCTGTCTTGGATGATAATCCGCGGCGGTTTGAAGGGAAGTTGGTGCTGCTGGAGAATGCTCTGAACCGGCGAGCTGGTAGAAGAGGTATAGAATGGCCCATTTCTTGGACAAGATGGGCTGTGACAGCAATCGCGAGTAGAGGTTCGAGAAGCGCAGTGCTTTGTCCGGGATGGAGTTCTCGCGGATGAGCTTCTTCTTGATCAAGTCGGAAGCATGATTGACGTCGGAGGCATGGGCAGGATCGGGCTCTCTATTGAATTAACGGTCAGCCGCGTCCCCTGCGCAGTGGTCAATGTCGTGCCTGCCTATGGCGCCTCTTGCGAGATGCAGCGCATCTTCGTATCTCTCGTCTGCCGCAGCGTCGTCTTCGCCGGGCAGCGGGGGCACCAGGCGCTCAATGAGCTGCTGAAGAGCGTCATCTACGCGCTGCTCTCGGGTGTTGGACATTGGGCGGCGGCTTGCGCATTGCGCATTGTGCGTTGCTGCTGTGACAAGACAAAGGTCGACCGCGATCCAGTGTTGTCGTCAGGGTGAAATGTCCAATTGGCCAAGCTCCAGAACGCGATGTTTTGGCGGGGTCACTGAACACGAACACGACACACATCGACAACAACCACATGCCCCTGAGCAAACAGAATCACGCTTCACAGGCTGACAAGGGAAACTCGTTGTTATTGAGCGCACAGCTCGCCAGGACGGGCAAGTTGATCTCTATTAAGCAAGAGTGGGACTCACTGCTGCGTTCAGGCTACCCTTCTCGCCCGAGTCTCCATTCCCTCACGGTTTGAATACAGGGCTTGGGTACTCCTGCTGCTCACGCCTTCCTCCGTTGTCATGCCATTCCATACCTCTCAAGAGATTAAATCTGCTCCACCTAGGTCATTACGTCTTTCCCTGTCCTCGCTGTCTCAGTCATCCCTGGGGTCGTCGCTGTCACCTTCGTCCTCATCTTCAGATGTAGAGGTCTCGTCACTAGAAGAGTCTCCACCCGATGCGTCGCTTGAGCTGCCGCTTGACGTCTCGCGCGAGCTCTCATCTTCATCGTTCTCGTTCGAGTCCGAGTTTGTTGCTACACTCGGTATCGATGCGTCAGAGTCACTGGAGCTGCTGTCATCGTCATCGGGTACCCCAGTTCTGACCTTGCGCCGCCTGGCGCGCTTCCGTGGTGGTTCATCAGCATCATCGAAGACGATCCTCTTGCCCAGGCCTGTATGATAACCTTTGGTCAGAGGCTTGCCATTGACGCCAACTTCGCCACTGCTACGCGGATTCTGGGACGACTCAGTGGGCGTATGTGACGGGGTATTCACCGCTTTCAGCGACCGAAGGATCATCTCTGCCCTTTTGCGCTTCTGAAGCTTCTGTGCAACCTCTTCACTCTGCTGGTCTTCCTTCACAGCCTCGCCCTTGCGTCGAGCTTTCGACTCCCTCAGTCTCCTCCGCAACGCCTCGTCATGAGCTTGCTCTCGTGCGGCAGGATCTTCCATCTCTCCGCTCACTTCTTTGGAAGGTTCTGTGTCTTCCGCAACGTTCTTTGTGTTCTCACCCCACTTCTCGTCCACTTTCCCACTGTCCTTGATGGTATTAAGGGCGGCCTCTCTCAACCTAGTTTGTGCCGCTTGCCCTTGCAACCCCGAAAGATAGTCGCTCAGTGCTTGATCGTATGACGAAGGGACGCGATAAAGATTCCAGATGTTCTTGAGCAGGTCGGTTTGCTTGGCTTTGTTGAACTTCCAGCCAGCACGATCTTCTGAATACTGTCGCAGGTATTCGGTATATGAGGACAGATCCTTTGCCTGTGCAGTAGAGTGAGACTCGGCTTCCTGGTCCTTCTTCACTTTTTTCGCTTGTGCTGAGGTTTCAGGTAGAGTTGCTGGAATGATCTGTGGTGTTGAATGTAGAACGTCTTGCACACTCCCATCTACGGCTTCCTGCTCTGTTGATTTCTTCTGCTTACTCTTCTTCAATCTCCGCTCTTTCTTCGCAGGCGTCTCATTCTTGGTTGTTGCTTCGTTCGCAGGGTGCAGGACTGGCGGTGGCTCGAACTCGGCTACCTCAGCGGACGTGAACTCAGCATCAGGCCCGTTTTGTTCCGCGACCCAGGCTTTGAACAGGTTTTGCGCGCTGTCCCCATCTTCAATCTTGGTCTCAGGAGTGAATGCCACAGACTTCCGCCGTTTCGGTGCCGGCGTAGTGTCGGGATCTGGGGGCTGCGCCCCCCTAGTGGGAGGGACTGAAGCTGATAGACCGCTTGCTGCAGCAGAACGGTTGACAGGATCTTGAAACCCGGACTTGGCCTTCTTCTTCTTCTCCTTCAGTTTTTCTTTGAGTGTCTGCGGTCGAGGTTTTGTAGCTGCTGCGACTGGGACAGTGGCAGCGTTCGAGGTCTGTCGCGGCTCAAACGTTGGATCTGAAGCTGAATCACCTGTACTGGACAGTGAGTGACCATCGCCTTGCACCTCTGGGTTTTGCGCCGTGGAAACCTTCCTCCTCTTCACATCGCCGATGTTTCCTCCGTGATACAAGTCCTCCGTTGGTCTCTTATTGCTATGCGCCGCGGAATGGGTCGTTCGTTCTCGAGAAGCCGGTACGGTAGACAAGTGCAATTGGGCTGGAAGCGAGACATCTCGTGTACTTGCGCCAGCGGCAGGGGTCTTGGTGTAGTCCTCAGGTGTGTCCTTTGCGAACTTGAGCTTTAGTCCTAGCCTTTTCCAAGCTGGGACATGCGGTGCAGTCATTGGTTGCTAGATGTTGATATAGATAGCAAAGGCGATCAAAGGTACACCAGACGTACAGTTCAAGAGAGCGTGGTGTGGCTGCTGCCAGCAGACCGTCGTGACCGTGAAACAATGGAGCTCTCACAGCATCTCGCGAGCGATGCATTTGATGTTTTCAAAACGTCAAATGTCGGCACGCGGTGTCTCCGACGGACGAGCTTCAAGGCGACAGCCAACGCGCAGCCAGCCAAACCACGAATCGACCGGCTTCAAACACCAACACAACGTCGCTCTGCCATCCCACTCGCCATCTGCACATCGATCATCCCTTTGCGAAGAGCGCCCACTTAAGCTGAGACATCTACAAGAAGTGCATAGCTCGCAATGTCCGGCAAGTAACTCCTCGCATCACGCCGAATGGGACTGTCACGACCACCGCAAGAGCTTGCAGAGCTGACACGTCGCGCTATCAACAGGGAGTGCAGGCTACGACAGACACATCACCATCTTCTCGGATCAGGGTCGATTGTATCAAGTCGGTGCGTTGTCCCAACCCTTGCGAACGTCATCAGCAGCCCAAGAACACGAGGCGCCTATTCGCCGGCAGCGCTACATTCCAACTCTCATCACGCCTCTGACATCCGAATCTTCGAGCAGAATATGCCTTCAAAGCAATCACAGCAGCGAACATCACCTCTGTAGGAGTGAGAGGGAAGAGCTGTGCAGTAGTCATCTCGCAGAAGAAAGTGCCTGTACGACTTCTCTCTTACGCAGCCCCAATAGAAACGAACGCCTGACATCTTCAAGGACAAACTCATCGACCCTGCGTCGGTCTCGTACATCTACAAGCTGTCACCATCAGTCGGTTGCGTGATGACTGGCTCCATAGCCGACGCACGCGCATCTGTCAACAGAGCAAGAGGCGAGGCCGCGGAATTCAGATACAAGTACGGCTACGAGATGCCTTGCGATGTGTTGGCCAAGAGACTGGCGAACATCAACCAGGTGTACACGCAGAGGGTACGGACCCCGTGTAGAAGTGCTGTAAAACGCATGATCGACAGAGCTGACACATCCTGCTCACCAGGCCTACATGCGTCCTCTAGGAGTCGCCCAGACGCTCATCTCTCTTGACTCTGAAAGTGGGCCTCAACTGTACAAATGCGATCCTGCTGGATACTACATCGGCTACAAAGCCACCGCGTCCGGTCCGAAAGCGCAAGAGGCACTCAACTTCTTCGAGAAGAAATTGAAGAACAAGGATGCTGCTGAGGGGAGCTGGGAGGAAGTCGTGGAGCTGGCGATGACGTGTCTGGGCAGCGTGTTGTCCGTGGACTTCAAGAAGGGGGAGATCGAGGTGGGCGTGGTGGGTGCAGGCGAGGGCGAGAAGGCGAAAGAGTTTAGGTCGTTGACGGAAGAGGAGATTGACGAGAGGCTGCAGAGTATTGCCGAGAAGGACTGAGAATAGACGTTGGAGAGGCGCAGTGGGAATGGGAGAGCGTGTAGGTCAATGGGACCCTTGGGTTCCAGACATGACTGGATGCTGCTGGACCGGTAGGGTTTGTCTCAGCTCTCAGCGTTCATTTCCTCGCCAGAGCACATCCGGACACCTGTCTGGCATTTGTATGACACGAATAGACCGCCGAGTTCTGGCCGTAGACTTAGATCGTCTAGGTGTATTGATTGCATCAGTCATCCACAGCCAATAGGCGAGCAGAATCACAAGTGCAGCTCGTCTTGGTCAATCTACTGCGCTCAGATGTTGTACACTGCGCATGTGCAATCCATGGCTGGAGCTGTCCGTCAGATGCATCGTCCAATCTCACTCCACAGATCCGCCCACCGCGCATCGTGAGTGGTGCCGGCATACGTTAGCCAAGATCGGCTGACAGGGGTGGTTCAGCGGCATCGTGTTGATCTCCCATGATTCCGCTGCTGCTGAGCTGAACCTTGTACCCTGGCATCGAGCCCGTCTGGCGAGTGCAAGTGGTCAATGGCAGATGGCAGATTCCGGGAGTCGTCGAAGGAAATTGCGCAGTGGTGCTCGTCAGACTCCCAGAATACCACGTCGACGACGGATCGAGGTGCAAACGCTCAGCTGTGCTCAGGCCCATCCGCGTGAGGCATGTCTATCCGGTGCCAAGGGCTACTGGAGCGGGAGAAACGATTACCTCGACCTTGGCGACCCAAGCGTCCGCACGAGACGCGCACTGCAGCTGGCGTTGGTCGCGCACGAAGCTTGCGGCAACGTAGCAGCGCGAGGAGGGACGCAGCAGAGAAGAATGCTCCACGCGGGCTGTCGAGACGGTCGGACCACAACCTCGCTGAGGTCCGCGAACCAGCTTCGACGGCCCGGAGGTCGCGGCGCGAAGCCGGCTGTCATTCGCATGCAAGACGTTGGCGCGCGTTGCTGTCCAGATCGAGGCTGTGCTTCGGTGAGGTACCTGCAGGGAGGAGAGTCCCGATGAGTTGCTGGGCGAGCGCAGATTGAGTTTGACCCTCCGACCGCAGAGCAGAGTGTTCCCCCCGGATGCAGACACGCTCGTCTCCCTGGGTCTACAGATCATACGGTCCCTCGCGTTAGTGCTGTGGTGTTGAGCCCGTCTCCCTCTCCCTTCGACGTCGGTGGTGCAAGGCCATCGGCCACACGACACGGACAACGTGAACCGAAGATTGATTGCAGCGAGCACGCCTTGATGCTAACGTTACTATCGCAGCACGCACGTCTGTCAGTGCAGTCACTGGTCCGGCGCAGTGGCCGTTGCACACGCCTCTCCGGCGACTACGTGTGCCACAGGAGTGGTGTGTGGAAGTTTAAAGGGTAGTCTGAACGCTCAGCTTCGAGCGTCGCGTGTGGCATCACAGATGTAGCTCGCCCTTGGCATGCAGGAACGGCAGCTAACTGCTGGCAGTCTTGCAGCGCATGGTGCTTCTGACTGGCCGGCAGGAGCTCAGCCGCATGCACGGCGGACAAGCGACCCCATACCCGGCGTGGTCGTAAACGACGTGTGTCGTCCCTGACTCGAGATGGGCATGTCGCTCCAAGCGCACGCTGCAAGGATGGGCCACGTGAGAAGCCGCCGACTCCTTCATCTGTTCACACGGCTGGGCCTTCTTCCAGTAAACCAAGGCCGCATCGAGGCGTGGCGCAGAAATCATGTCCGACTTCCGCAACCTACAACCGACTGCATCACACAGCTTCTCTCGACGCCCGATGCAGGGCCGCGCCAACCCTCTGCACCTGTTTCTGTCTCCAACCCTCGCCAGCCCGCGCTGCCCGCGCTGCACATCTGAGCGTCCGGGGCGATGGGAAACAAGAGTCGAAACGGGCGTGGTGCGAGCGTGATGGAATCGATGGTGAGAAGCCATGCGCGCCTATGGCTTGCGCTTCTGCAGTCCCGCAGTCCCCAAGCACCGACGCGGGAACATACGACAGCCTACGAGCCTCGTGCTTTACGGTGACGTTTGCAGTATCTTGCAGCTTCCAGCTTCCAGCTCCTACCCTCCTGTTGCTTCTGCGCCGTCATAGCTCTCTCTTCTCGGTTTCCACCACGGCGAGCAATCTCAATGGCTCCATCGTGGTCTCGTCCCGTACCTTGCTCTGCTGAACCTCCCAAGCCACTTTCCGTGCCATGCCTCGAACGGTGTCGGAAGCGGTCGACGTTCTGTGGTTACCATATGCCTTTTTGGTGCTCGCGCCAATGACTCTGATCAGCTCATAAACTGATTTCCTCTGTCATGTTGGCCATGCTCGACAGTGATGCTCCAATAGCACTGGCACTGCATTGTGGCATTGCATTGCATTGTGCCATTTCCAGCACTCATCGCCTTCATCACTCTCTACGTCTCTCATATAGCACACTCGTTCATCTCGTTTCCATTGTTCGTTCGTTCGACGCGAACACCTCTCCTACAGTACAGTAGTCAACTAATACCATAACTGCATGGCGGACGGATGTGAGTTCTTTCCATCGCCTACTTCCAACCTGCAGTCTTCCTTACGTCTCCTCGAAAACATCCTGCCACATCCCACTCTCTTCAACTCCTTCATCTGTTCACACGGCTGAGCCTTCTTCCAGTAAATCACGTCCGCGCCTTGCGTGTTGCAGAAATCATGTCCGACTTCCGCAACCTACAACACTACATATGTGCGGTTCAGATGGCTCCCTCCGCCGAAGAACACTACCTCGAAGGTTACAAAGTGCTTCGAGCGTGTTCGGCAGAAGCAAAAGCTGTGTTGCTGCAGCCGTTTGCAGCAACGAGCCAAAATCCGAGGGGAGATGTGGAGAAAGAGAGAGCACAATTGAGACAGTACGTTCACCCGAGCGTCTTGTCAATTGTTCTGCCGGGAGATGTCTGTGTCGAGCCGGCAGTGCTCACCTATCACATAGCGTCATCCTCGATGCCTCGATCCGTCGCTTCCAGGCTCACATGATATACCTGCAAGTGACCGCGGCGGTGCGGTGGATCAACTCTCGCAGCTCTGTCACCCGTGGTCAAACTGCCACGGCTGCCCACCTGCCAGCACTCCAGCACGTAGACAACACTTTGAGAGCGGTGAGTCCTCTCGGCTTGGAACTGCCTTCCAGGGACTTCACGTAAACAGAGGCTAATACTAGTGACACTGAAGGAGCTTGCGTCCATAACCGACGAGCGTGTGGCACTCTCTCTCCGTTCGCAAGATAGTGCTCAAGGCAAGTGGATCCTGGAAGATCCAAGTCTTGCGACCATCCAGCAGTGGCTGCGGGCTCGCCGATAAGGCTTGGGACTGTCGCGCTTTAGCGGGTGTAGCGTAAGGCTTCGGGAAGCTCCGCACCACCCCACAACATCCAACTTCGCGTCCGAGGACTTTGAGCATGTCCCGAAGTTTTGCCATCACATGTCCTTCACTGTTCGCACTCGGTCTTAGCGATTTCTGTTTCTGTTTCTCTTTCTGGTCCGTTCGTCCTGGCGACAACGGAGACCTCTCAAAAGCGTACTTGGGCATCTACGGCGCGGGGTAAACAGGGTTTTGCACGTCTTTTCCTACCAGCCATCGCTGCATGCAGTGTTGTCAACAGTCAGTCAGTCCATCCTATGACTGACTGACTGACCGAGTCTTGGCAGTCAGTCAGTCAGTCAATGGTATAGCCCTAGTGTCAGTCAGTCAGGCCAACAGAAGAGGTGAAAACTGACTGACTGACCGACTGACTGAGTGTGTTACTACTTAGGGTCTAGTATAGGCCCGAGGGTGCTAATTAGGGATGAGTTCACCTCTATGTGCGTTCTGCAAGCATAACAAACAACCTAAAAGGGTACAGATCCCTCGTTAAGCGAATATATTTAGTGTTTACACTAGAACCCCACCTTTTTTACTCTAGCCTAACACCACTGATTACCGACTCTTCTACACGCGTTATCTTTACCGCGATCACGTCATTCT
>NAJN01001564.1:0-10392 GCA_005059845.1 Cryomyces minteri
AAATACGCGGAGTCGTCATATATACCTGAGGACCTCGACGATGCCGACAATGGTCCTACGCTCACGATTCCATACACATACTCGGTCTACTTTCGTGAAGAGGAGAGGCTAGAATGGCAAAACCGGTGGGATCTTTACTTCGTGAACGAGGAAGACAGCTCTAAAATCCATTGGCTCGCGATCATCAACTCCTTGATCATCTGCGGCGTTCTCACGGCGGTCGTTGCGGTCATAGGCACGCGTACCATCCGTGGCGACATTAAAGGATACAAAGAGAGCAGTGTGGAGGACGGCAAAACCAAGTCGAAGCGCAGCAAAGGAACGAGGTCACCGCGTAAAAGCGCGGAGAAGAACGGACTCCTGGATCAGATTGGCGACGCGGATACAGACGGAGACGTCTCCTCAGACGACGAGCTGCCAGAGGACATCACGGGCTGGAAGCTCGTCCATGGCGATGTGTTCAGGCCACCGGCTCATGGTGTTCTGCTCGCTCCCCTGATTGGCTCCGGCATGCAGCTGGTCTTTATGGCTACTGGACTCCTGCTGCTGAGTTGCTTTGGTGTTCTAAACCCTAGTTTCAGAGGCGGATTCATCAGTGTCGGGATTGCGCTCTTCATCATAGCCGGAGTCTTCTCTGGATACTTCTCCGGAAGAGTATACAAGACGTTTGGGGGACAGAAGTGGAAGAAGAACGTCGTCGTGACCGCGACTCTCTTTCCTGGCCTCCTCTTCGCCACTCTTTTCATACTTGACCTCTTCGTTTGGGCGCAAGCCTCGAGTACCGCGATCCCCTTCAGCACGCTACTCGGCCTGGTTGCGCTCTGGCTTCTCGTCCAGTTGCCACTTGTGTACGTCGGCAGCTGGTACGGCTACGTTGTGGTAGGGTCGTGGGAACATCCGATCAAGACGAACGTTATTCCGCGACAAATCCCGCTGCAGTCCTGGTACACCAAGAGCATGCAGAGTGTGCTCATCGCTGGTTTGATACCCTTTGCCGTCATCTCCGTCGAGCTCCTGTTCGTCTTCAAAAGTCTCTGGCAGGACAAGAGCGGATACTACTACATGTTCGGTTTTCTAGCAGTCGTCAGTCTCATCCTGATCCTCACGGTCGTTGAAGTCACCATCGTGGCCGTCTACATTCAACTCTGCTCCGAGGTAAGCTAGCACCACTCGCTAGACCCCCATCCGAGACCACCATCCGACGTTGTACGGTGGCAGGTGTACATGCTAACGTTTCGATGTGATGACAGAACTACCAATGGTGGTGGCAATCCTTCTTTGTAGGTGGTAGCTCCGCCCTTTGGATCTTTCTATACTGCGCCTGGTATTACTGGACCAAGCTCCACATCGAAGGCTTGGTGTCCAGCATGCTGTTCTTCAGCTACAGCTTCTTGGCCTGCGCAGTGTACGGGCTGCTGACAGGCACGATCGGCTTTCTGACCGCATACGCGTTCGTGAGGAGGATATATGGGGCTATCAAGGCGGACTGATCATAGCGCACACCCGGCTGGTTGCTGAGCGGAGTAACGGTGTCTTCTGCGGGTGTGCGGTTCAGCGGACTGTAGATCAGGTGGGTGGGCCGGCTGGCCTGAAGTATGTGTGCATTGCCTTTGCGGCGCACATCAGGGGCGTTGGTGAGATTGTGCCGGCTGGAACAATCAGGCGCTGAAAGACGAGTATAGTACCCGTGGTGGACGGGTTGTTGCAGACGGAGCGTCGACGCAAATCAACAACATACAGCACCTTGCGGAGGGTCGACGAGTGCGGAGGTGCAGGTTGGCACGTGCCGGCGCCCTTGGACACAAGTCCCGACGACGCCGCAACTCGGCCCCGACTTCGCCTCCACACGGCGGCACGGCCTCGACCACCCCGCACGGCTCTCCCGCTTCGGGATGCTTGTTGCTGAAGCCACCCTTGTCGCTGCTTCTCTTGTCGCTGCTTCTGCTCCGTCGGGAGCCATCGTCTCTCGACAGGCGGAAGCGGAGTGTGACCAGTCATGGCCAACGCTTGCTCCCTTCCAAGAATAACGGTAAACGCCAGACCGAATTTCCTTGCGGCCTTTTCACTCGCTCCTTCTGATCTTTGCGAAGAGCCACCGTCAATCATCCACTGCTGTCATGCTTGTTTCCCTCTGTCCCTGTTTCATCTGTGCGTGGCCCAATCAACACGATTCTGCATCAACTCTATTCGTTCTCAGCATGCCGTCTTCATCAGCTCCCCCTGGTCGGCCGCCATGCATGGAAGAGATCTTCCCAAAAGCGTTCCTGTTTCCTGCTCTTCTGTTTTCTGGACCACTCGGCCTGCTCCGCACTGCTTCTCTTTCCGTCAGTTGCCACTTAGCTTCGTGGTTTCGTTCACACCCTGCACACAAGCACCGTAATTGTACAGGCAGCGTCAGGAACGTTTCATCGAGCTAGGCGCTCGGTCGCCTGTTGACGTTCGTCGCTCCACGAATCAAACATGCCATGTCTCCACAGGCCCTGTGAACAAGTCTTTCGCGAATGGAGCATCGTTGCGACGGCTCGAGCCTTGGAGAGAACCGTTGAGGCGCCGCATCCTGCTTCCACCTACGTGTGCTTTCTCTAGGGTCCAGAGCTCTACCATCCTTGGTGCCTCGACATATCCATTGTCTCAGGGAGACGAGCAGGGGACAGCAAAATCCGAACACCCTGTTATAGTAACGGCTCGGGCTCTGTCGCCGTCACGCTCTCTCTTCGCGCCAATCATGCTAGTTCATCGACCTGGAGCGTCCACTAATGGCAACCCTTCACGCGCACTCTGAATGACGATGGCCCCGGTCAAAGCCCACTGCACCACTAAGGGGCTCCTCGTTGTGGGAGAGAAGTTGGAACTTGGACGGCGATCACCTCCTAACAGCGGGCCATATGACGATTTCAAGACGGAGCACTCGGATCGTGAGGGTGATGACTTGAAATATAAAACGTACAAGATACCTCCGAACTTCAAGGACAACGCCGTTCTTCTCAAGGTGTTCTCCGACATAGTTTCATAAACCATTAAACAACCTCACGTCACACTTGCTACTCCCTGCCAAATCAAACCAAAATGAAGGTGTCCTTTATCTCCTTCTTCGCGCTCTCCACATGTTTCCTTGGTGTCCTTTCCGCTCCTACCGTGGAAGCCAACACCGACGTCGTTGAGAAGCGCCAAATCAGCTCGGCCTACTCCATTGTCGACTCACTCTTCTCCGATATAAAGCAGTATACTGGCGCAATAAGTCAGTTACCTTTTATCCAATGTTCCACACCTGCGTTTGTTGACCACAAACACCACTACAGACGCCACAGCTGCTGGCCTCTCGTCAAGTTCTACGCAAGCCGATAATGCCACCGCTGCTGCTGCCTACAGGTCGAACGTCAAGCAGATGACCAAGCGTATCAACGATGCCACAAAGAAAGTCAACGCGCTCTCGAAGTCTACGCCCTCCAACCTCGAGGCCAGACAGGCAACGAGCCCTACTGCGCTTGCCACTCTAGTCACGAACCTGCTGTTGGAGGTCGGCGGTGCCTTGAACCAGATCATTGGGACTCTCGGTCTCAGTAGGTCACCACCGCCCTTCGCAAAGCCCTGCGACTGATATCGCCGATGCTTTGTCCGTATTCACGATGTGGGCTGACTTATGTTCGTGCTGTAGCGAGTCTTCTCGGCTTCCTGAACCCACTCGTCGCTTCTCTCTCCAACTTGCTGCTGAGCCTGCGGACTGTAGTCGACCAGTTGCTCGCATTGGTACAACAGTTGCTCGATGGATTGTTGGTGGGACTCAGCAATGCTCTGGCGGGGTTGAATTTGTAGAGCGATGCGGGTCATTATCATCAGGATCGAGGAAGTACGTAGCCATTCATACACAACCGTACAATGCATGTTGCACCATAAAACTACACGTCTTGATCTCACTGCAGCCGTCACTTCTCGAGTCCTTGGGCTTCAAGAAGAGTGGCCAAGAAAGTGACAGCCGTCAGTGACACCAGAGTAGCTATTGCCGAGGAGCTTGAGAGTTGCCGAAAGCAACTGGTAGCAATGAGCTGTGAGGGTGGTCAAAGAGAGGCCGAGTTCACATGTGCACCGTATAACTTTGTTGTAGACGCGCGCGGTTACACGACGTCCATACACGGATGGGACCTTCAGACTACAGCTTACTCGCCCCGTCCTGCGACACCCTCACGACTACCTTGCCCCAAGTTTCCCTTGCTCCAAGCGCCCGCAACGCATCGGGCACCCTCTCCAACCCAACAAACTCCTCGTCCGTGAAGCACGTCCCCTTGAACTTTCCCTCATCCATGAGTCGGAATAGCCCATCCCAAACCACTTCGACCGTTTCCGGTTCGTTCTCTTCATATTTCCCCCAATGCAATCCAACCACACTTACGTTCTTCAACAAGATACGATTCGTCGCCATCTTCTCGATGTCGCCTGCCGCAAAACCGATGACGAGGAGACGACCGTTCCAGGCGGTACATTTCATCGATTCCTCGATGAAGCCGACGGAATCATAGACGACGTCGACGCCGCGCCCCTTGGGCGTCAGTTTCTTGACCTGTTCGGGCCACGAAGAGTCCTTGTAGTCGACAACGTGGTCCGCACCGTAGCTTCTGGCGACGGAGAGTTTGTGTGCTGTGCCTGCTGTCGCTATGACGGTCGCGCCAAACGCTTTGGCAATCTGGACAGCTGCGAGTCCGACTCCGCCGGCTGCTGCGTGGACAAGTACATAGTCGCCTGGTGGACAAGGACATGTCAGCGTTTGTGAACGTCAGAAGAGCAAGTCGGGAGTGTACCCCTTTTCACACCAGCCCTCGTGACTAACGCCGCATAGCTCGTAGGCGCCGTAACGAACAAGCCTGCCGCCTCGAAGAAACTCCATCCCTTTGGGATCGGCCTCAATCGCTCCTCCTCTGCGGCGACCTCCGTTGCATATCCACCCTGGGCGGCTCCGAACACCTTGTCCCCCAGACTATACTTGGGTCTCCATGCTTTCACATCGCCTTGGTAGGATGGGGAGGGTCGCGAAGGGACTGAGAGGACGATGCCGGAAAACTCGGCGCCGGCAACCCAGGGGAGACGCGGTTGGTTTTAGTACTTTCCGCGTATTTGGAGAAGATCGAAGAAGTTGGTTGCCGATGCATGAACGGCAATCTTGTACTGGGAGGGAAGCGGCTCTGGAGACGGGAGGTCTGTGACTCTCAGGTCGCCGGGACCCTGTGACAGATGCTCAGAAGGGGGAAGACGTGAGCTTGAGGCTGGAGGGATGTAAGATACCTCCACATATTCTCTGACTTGTATACCACGCATCGCAAGCACGGCGTCTTACGAAGAGCTGGATCGAACTGAAGCACCCTGTTTGGGCAATGGAGTATGAACGACGCGCAGATCTCGGCAGTATGAGGTGCTGTGAGAGACGAAAGGAGGGAAGTCTCCTCCACCCGGACTTGCGTATGCAGTGGTGCAAGACGTTCCAGCTCCAGGTCGTTGAGGCAGCGCGTGCACGGGTCGAGGGTAGGGTAGAGGTACGAAGCACCGCTGTATACATCGGCGTATAACCTGCATCTCTGTTTCGGCGGGCGAGGAAGCCGAGGCACACACGCCCACACCGGAGCCTGCAAACACCGCTTCCATTCCGCGCACTGCAGCACCACTTCAGTTGTTGCCATCACCTCAACCACCCACGTACCGTCAACGTTGCTGCAGAAGTGACCTCTCCACCGGACACTCGACGCCGTCACCTAGAGCAACACCCTGTCCGTCAACCATGGCGGACGACGCCCCTTCCTCTGCGGTGGCCGAAGAGACTCACATCACCTTCAACATCAAGTCTTCCAACGATGCCAAATACGTCATCACCCTCCCTCTCAGCACCACCGTCGCCGACCTCAAAATCAAGCTCGCTACTCCCGAATATGCCGACCTACCACCCGCACGCCAGCGCTTGATATACTCCGGCCGAGTGCTCAAAGACGCAGAGACCTTGGCAAGCTACAAGATCAAAGATGGCCATACCGTGCATCTGGTGAAGGGCGCGGAGAGCAACCAGCGTCAGGTCCCAGCGAACCAGGGCACAGGTGCTACCGCAGGTGCTGCTACCAGCCCGGCGGCCAACGTACCCACAAACATCGCAGCTGGGACGGGCAACAACAATCCCCTGGCTGCTCTGACAGGCGCGAGATACGCCGGCTTTCATCAACTACCTGGAGCAGATATGTTTGGCGCAGATGGCGGGGTAAGATGCTCCCCGTTGATCCCGTCGAACCAAGGTCTTCAACTAATGTGCTCTACTTCTAGATGGGTGCCCCCCCAGATCCAGATCACATGCTCCGTATGTTGGATAACCCTCACTTCCTCTCCCAATTCAACGAAGCGATGAACAACCCAGCGGTCATTCAGATGATCCGTCAGAACCCCATGATGCGGGACAACCCCATGATGATGCAGATGCTGGACAACCCGGACTTTCGGCGTATGATGACCGATCCTCAGATGCTCAGGATGCAACTGCAGATGCAAAGGGCGATGGGTGGTGCTGGAGGTGGCAACGCGTTTCCGGCGCCGGGCGTCACGGATACTACTCCAGAAGGTCAGGCGCGAGGCACGGGTCAGACAAACCCAACGGGCAATGCGCAACAACCGCCCGCGAACTCGTTTGCAACACTCGGCAATCCTGCCGCTCGAGCTGGCATGGCTGGCGCAGGAAACCTTTTAGCAGGTAACCCCTTCGCAGTGCTCTTCAATGGCAATGCCGGTGCAGGTCTTGGCACGACCCCAGCAGTCACACCGCCCGCCAACGCTTCCGCCGGACAAACGACACAGCCAACACCTGCAGCCCAAGAAGAACAGAATCAGACGAACCCCTTTGCGAACATATTCGGCGCAACTGCAGGACGTGCACCAGACGGGGGTACAGGAAACTCATTTGGGGAGATGATGCAGCGTCTGATGGCGGATCCAGAGGCTCTCAGAAACGTCGCGGGCATGATGGGTGGTATGGGCGGTGACGCAGCACCCGGTGGAGCGCAGGGTCTGCCATGGATGGGACAGACAGCTCCAGCAGACAACAGGCCACCAGAGGAGCGATATGCTGAGCAGCTGAGGCAGCTGAATGACATGGGGTTCTACGACTTCGAGCGGAATGTGCAGGCGTTGAGGAGGAGTGGCGGAAGTGTGCAGGGCGCGATAGAGCATCTGTTGAGTGGGCTATAGCAGTCGGTCGAGCTGGTGAAAGGCTGCACTCATATGGAGTTGGGGTTCGGCGGTGGATTGTCACAGCTTGACGGTTGTCTTTTTGGTTGACGACAGGCGACGAGCGAGGTATTTACTGACGCTCAACGTGATGATGGTCACAGACAGTATTCCCTGTCATCGGCACAGTAGGCTTGCCACACAGTGAGCAGCCGTGCTTTCACCACAACCCGCGACGGAGAAGTGTCACTGGTTGCAGGACTTTGCGTACTCCAGGTGGCAGCCAGTAGCTCCAGCAACATGCACAGCAACAGCAACATCAACAATGATGGCGCAGCCCGTCACTTTCGACCGATCGCGCGTAGTGGACACAGTACTGCTGCCAGGAAGTCAGTAGTGCTAGGATAGTCCGGCAACTACTCCGCAGCTTGTAGGCATGCTGTAGTGAGATACTGAAGAGGCGACTGCCACGGAATCTTGGAAGGATACTCACGCGAGCAACACGAATCGATTGAACACTCTACAGTCTATCTATACCTATGCTTACTACTCTTAAACGACTACCAAGCTGTTCCTCGAAGTCTCCGAGTACTCAGGCTATCATGTGTTACCATACAGGCAGTTGTCTTTCGCCGTGTACCCATGATCGGTGCCCTGCCAGAGAGATGTGTTTATTCATTATACATTAAATTAACCTCAATCTCTACCTACGCATCATTGGTCTAATGGTTAGGATTGCTGCCTTCCATCGCCTACAAAGCGCAAGCAGCAGGTTCGGTGGGTAACATCAGCTACTTCCCTACCAAACTTATGTTATACTAACAATCTCCACAGGGTTCGATTCCCGAATGATGCATCTGCTGTAAACTTTTTGCTAATCCACCAGCTTCTGCCTGTTGTTAGCTAACCCGCGCAATAAAAGTTTCTGTGGTCATGTTGCTTTGCTGGTTCTCAAGCTCATGAGTCTGTTCACAGCAGTCGGGTCTTCTGAGGCTGGACACGGAGATCGGTCTGCGGTTGACGGCCTCGATACCCAGGCGTCGAACTCTTGCATCTTTCGTCCAAACTGAGAGGAGCCACCTTGCACTGGAACTTGAGGCTGCAAACGAATCTGCAAGGCCGACGGTGGCATTGTAGCATTGAAGACCCAGGGCAGGTCTTTTACCTTTTGGTCCAATTTGTGGCTTTTCACATGGTACGACGAGCTCGCATTTTCTCGTATCTTCTAGTCGACCGAGGACGGCCTTTAACACGGCACACCCATAAGTGTTTGACCTCTTGATTTGCACAGACGTGGGCCGTATGGTTGTACCAACTTGACATTGCCAGTATTGTGCCACTAGCCAGGCAAGACAGGCACACTGGACCGTTGCGTTATAGCAGATACGTTCAGAGGTGGTCGGGCCTGCTGAAGATCTTTTCACGTTGCTCTTCACGTATAGGGCCACTTTGAGATGTGTTACTTCAGGAGCACTCACAGGTCGGTCAATGCTGTAAAGATCTGTGGGCAGCCTTGTTCTGTACAGGCAGCAGTCAGTAGGAAGTGACAAATATTGTGGTGCTCGACTCGCTGTCACTTGTTCGACATAGCCATCTTCTTGTCGCATATGACACAGGCCCTATTGAGAGAAGGCTGACTCGTGATAGCGTCTATGAGGTACGCCTGAAGAACCCAGGCGCTCGATGAGGATTAGTCGCAGTGTCCCGGGCACACTATTTGGTCTGCGTCGTGCTTCAGTTCAGCAGGAAGAACGCCATGGGAACGTCCTATAGCGGCTTCTTGACGACAGGCTCTCACGTCTGCAGAGGAGAGTGACTTGGTCACACGTTCGGTATCGCTTGTATTGCTAGCTACCATCTAGAGCGTGCAAGCCCCTTTACAGAGGTAATGAAAGGACCAAAGCCAGCAGGTGTCCATCGTGTACTTACCGTGGAGCAGCAGAGGACTCGGCTGACATTACAGGTCCAAGTGGGAAAGCAGGTCAGCGAGACTCACAGATGAGGATGGCAATGACATCTGCCTTAGGTGGTGAGCGAAGAAAAGGTCACGCGGTAGAACCAAAGACTGGTGTCTTCAAACGCAGCGTTGTAGAACCCTAGACGTACTTGCATCTTAGGGGTGCTAGGGATGCTTTTTAATCCGGTTGAACAAACTTTTCTCTTCTAAAGAACGAGGTCTGTATCCATCGCAGTGCATCATTCACTGAAACAGAAGCTACTTCACCATGATTTGACACGAGTCAGCTGTCCTAGGCAGAACGTCTGCAACTACAACGCGTCGACCCGGGGTTCATAGAACGGCTGTTGCTCCTTCAGCGCAGTGCTGTAGCGTAGCTTTCGTGCATCGCACTCTCAATCGGTTAGACTCTTACAAGCATTGATCCTGTTTTGTTGGCTTTGTTTACATGGCGCTGTTCAGCAACTCTCGTCGGAGATGGTCAAGACCCTACCAGCTATGGTTTGGGAAGGCGAGCACTTATCGTGCTTGTGTACGGTATAGATCAAGTACGACAAAGGAAAAAGATGATTTACATTGATGGAGCGGATATATGTTTCGCCGAACACCGAGCGGAACTTGGTTGAACCTACGTTACGCGACAGGAGCATCTCTTTGATGGTCATCTCTGGCTCTACATCCTCTACCGCCCCACTCACTCCATACGATCTCCTTGTATCTCACTCAGGAAACCGATTCTCTGGTCACGAGGACCGCACTCCACAAGTCGTCTCTTGGGCGGACGCCCCTTCACTGGACGTGCCACCCTCCACGCACTGCAGCCACCTCTGAGGCCCTCTCTCGTACTAGTACCAGCCTCCTCACACGTTGCATCCGCACCTTGTGACAGGTACACCTCGGAAGATGGCAGACTACGAGGCGGACTACAACGACGATGAGTATGACGATGATTCAATCACGGCAGAGGACTGCTGGGCGGTCATCTCGTCGTTCTTCGAGTCGAAAGGCCTCGTGTCGCAGCAGCTAGACTCATTTGACGAGTTTGCCGGTACTACGATGCAAGAGATGGTGACGGAGAGTGGCCGTCTCATACTGGACCAGAATGCGCCTCAGACGGATGACGACCATGATCCGATTGTGAAGCGGCGGTACGAGATCGAATTCGGAAACATCACCATATCGCAGGCAGCCATGACTGAGGGCGACGGAAGCACGAGACCCATGTACCCACAGGAAGCTCGATTGCG
>NAJN01001565.1:0-10375 GCA_005059845.1 Cryomyces minteri
ATCGAAGGCCAAAATTGGAGACATGGCGACATTGAAGATACTCTACTCACCTTGCTCATGTCTCGAGCCGCCGGCGGCAAGAAGTTCAGTAAGATGGACGTCAAGCGCGTCTATTTCGGCAACTGGCTACGTGACTACTCCCAGGCAGTTGACGTGGGCACTGTCAAATATGTCAGCGCTGAAGCTATTCGGATACTTCTGTGGGTACTGGGGTTTATGAGCTTTGGATATGGCACCAAAGAGTTTGAGGTTACGACTCAAAGACTTGGATGTTACAGGCCTGAAGAGCACATCGACAACCCTAAAGACTACGCGGACAATATCGATGCCCGTCAATACGATCGAAGACTGCGTGGTCCTATAGACGAGAGACGAGAGCTCAGCATTGACGAGCGTACTGGTCTCAAGCACTATATCGCTTCCGAAGACCGCGGTATTACAACCTCTGCTGGCTTGGTACGGAATCTCTTTGGACGTTCGATCCAGCTAGGCAGGCAATATGCGAGATCTGGAAACAAGGCAGATTTATACGAAGCTTTGAGACTCCTTGGCACCGGGTGTCATTGTCTCGAAGACTACTCTGCGCACTCCAACTACACCGAACTCGCCCTCATAGAGCTCGGTGAACACGGCGTGTTTCCTCATGTCGGACGTCGTACCCAAGTCCGCTTACAAGGGGCTCGTCAACCAGTGTATCCCATTGTGACTGGCACGTTCGGAGGCGTGGATTTCTTGCACAGTGTTATGGGAGAATTCTCCGACAAAGCCACCCAAACAGAGCTACAAGAGCTTGAGGGCACGATCCAAGGGTCGACAAACCAGGACACCTCTATCCTGAAGAACCTTCTCAACCAGCTTCCCTCCGGTCTCTTCGGTGTCGCGGATCAGGCAGGCAAAGCCGATGAACTTCAGGCCAATGCCGCCGCGGCGCAGATGCAAAACATGAACATAACTCCAAAAAGACCCGAAGCCTTCACTCAGCAGCTGGACATGATTACGAAGCAAATCTACCCTGTCATGGAGTTTCACGATCAGATTATGCAGTCCCTCACCGAGACCATCGAGAACATCCCTATACTCCCCGAACTTATCGAGCAAATTACGGACCAGATAAACATCTTCGTTTTCTCCCTCCTTGCTCCTTTCGTACTTCCCATCATCAAACAGGTGAAGACCGAGCTCAACACTGGATCATCCGAGATCATTGAGAGCAGTCGCGAGAAGCAGCATATTGTCTTCCACGACGACAGCTCTAGCGATCCTACACACTCTATGCTTAGTAAAGACCACTTCAGTAACATCCTGAACGAACCCGCGGGAAAGGTGGCCTCACAGGTTCTCAAATGGGTCGTCCCGCAACTCATCGCCTGCTGGGACGATGAACGTATCGATGTAAATCGTACCCTCAACCGGATCGTCACTGGCGTGTTTCATCACCCTGCTTTGGCCAATTATGGCGATGACGGCGCAAGGGACGGACGACAGCTCATGTTTGGCGTAGTAGCACAGTGGTGGCAGGAGAAGAGTCAGCGCGAGAAGAACGATCTGAGGGATAAACTGAGCAGGGAGGGTGTAGAGAACGGCAGGAACCACAAAGAGGGCGTTCACGATTCTGGACATGGATGTGGTAAGCCGCTTGGTATGCCGACTGCAGGAACGGCGTCCTCTTCAGGTGCTGTGGGTGGGCCTGCAGCTGCCGCTGTTCTAGGTGGTCTCAGTCAAGCACTTGGTGGGCAATCCCAATCTGGATACGGAGCACGTCCGAGCAGCGGCAGACCTAGCCCCGGCTTCGACCAAGTCGGCAGCATGGCTGGTGAGGCAATCGGCGGTGGGGTCTTGGGCAGTGTAGTCGGAGGTCTTGTTGGTGGTGTCGGAGCTACTTTGTTGGGCAGTGCCTTCGAAGGGGCCAAGACACAACACTACCAGAATCAGGGCTACACTCAAGATGGCTCGTACACCCAAAGTTACGCCGAGACGGGCCACAGACCTGCCGTACAAGGCCAGCCGGAAAGGTACGGCCAGGCCGAGTACAAGCAGACACAATACCCCAGCGGCGGTAGGCGCGAAGAATATCAGCGCTTCGAGCAAGATGGTCGCACAGGACAAGCTGGGTATGGCTTTGAGCAGAGCGTGGAGACACGTCCTACGCACGGAGGCGGATACGAACAGACCACAGAACGCCGCTACGAGAAGCCAGGTGGACGCTGGGAATCAGAGGTCCAGACAGAGGGTGTCAGACCTGGTGGCCAGCACTATGCGCATGGATCAAAGCATCACGGATCCGAGTACGGGAAGGAAGACTCCGATGACGGCGACGACGATGACGATGAGGACGATGAAGTCAAGAGAGACCGGAAGGAGAGAAAGCGAAGGGAGAAGGAGGATAAGAGGAGGCATAAGAAGGGCAAATCATACGGAGAACAGGAGGACTCGGACGACGAGAAGAAGAATCGGCACTCTGGTGGGGGATACGGTGGCGGCAGTAGCGGGAACCAAGACTACTACTACGAACGACAGCAGCGGGAAGAACGCGAGCGCCTTGAATCCGGGCACTCGCATCATGAGCGGAAGCACTCACCAAGGCGAGAGGAGCATGTCAGTGGATATGCAGCCGAGCGGAAGCACTCACCAAGACGGGACGAGTACGCTGGTGGTTACGCAGCCGAGCGGCCCAGCTCGAGGGGCTCGGGCGGGGCAAGGAGACTCGGCGGGTTCGAGGACGAGCGAGCGCAAGCAGGGTATGGCAGCGCCGGATACGAGCGAGAACGTCCGGTGTATGGTGCCGGTGCCGGCTCGGACCGAGAACGTCCTGCTTATGGCGCTGGCTTGGATCGAGAACAGCCTGCATACGGCGGTCGCGCGGGCTTCCAAGGCCGTGCCGCTGGCTACGGCGAGCCGCAAGAAGAGCGTGTGCCAGGTGCTTTTGGCGCGGAGGACGAGTATGAGGAGGAGCCAAGACAGCAGTATGGCAATCAGGGTGGTGGATATGGCCGTGGATGGTAGATGTCCCCTGTCCATCGATCGAGGACATGCACCTCCAGCCCTCAGGTGGACGCCAAGCTACGTACGCTCAATAGCACAAGTCAGGTTGTCGAAGTGTGAATGAGACGTACGAATGCTCGTGATCTGATCGATAGCCCCATACAGCAGCGCGTGTGCACACGTGAAGAGGTTCGTGTTAGCACTTTCATTGTTGGCACCCGTGGCGCTCAGCTGTGAAGCCAAGCACACGCACACTCGAATCTCTCGGTCTTGGAACCGCACTCGAAATACATCGTGAGGACAACACCCATAGTAAGGATCATCATGCCATCACCATTCATTCCGTCTCAAAACAAGACACCAAGCTCTGTGTCGACGAGTCTCCGTCGCTTCGCCTGTCTCGCAACCCACCGACTTCACGATCAACAACCCCAAACCACCCAAGACGCCAGCTGGCGGAGATCCTACGCGCCAAACAGCACCCCAGCATTTCCCCCGAAAACGCCCTCCTTCTCCTCGGGAGACAGGACCGGCGCGTCGACGATGGCGGCGAGGGAGTCGAGGGAGGAGAGAGGTGGGCCGTAGGGCCAGTCCTGTTGGATGCGTTAGAAGTCTTTTGCTGGGCGCTGGTGTTCGCGAAGGGGAAAGAGGGATGGTTTGTGCGGGGTGGCAGGCGAAGAGAGCAACGAGGTGAGAGTCCCGGGGAAGAAAGCGGAGGGGGAGAGCAGGAACAGAGAGAGGTAGGTAGGGCAAGCGAGAGAAGGTGGAAATAGGGGTTGCGAAGGTGACGTACGCTTCCGAAGATAAGCTGGCTGGCGGGGACGCTGTGGGCGAGGAGGCCTTGGACTTGGTGGTTGTAGGTGGGTCCTGCGCTGAAGGGGGGTTCAGATGGTGCACTGAGACGGGGTTGTATGTGGTTGGATCCATGGAGATATCGTTACCTGTCCCACCACAACCTGCAGCTAGAATCGCGTTAGCCACGGTTTACAAAAACCGAAACGCGATCTGATGGGATCCGTCTGGTCGTCTCGGAAGACGGTGTACACGTACCGAGACTTGTAAACCTCTGTCGACGGCGCCGCCAAGGCTGGATAGTTGCGCATGAATCGATCAATCACGGACGGAAAGGAGCCGCCGACGTGCGCGACGGCGTAGCGAGCTTGGTGAAGCTCGCGAGCGTCTGGCTGACGGTGAGGTCCATGAAGGTGCGGGCTGTCTCGAAGTAGAACTCGATCGCTCCGGGTGGGTAGAGTGCTGAGAACTGGTAAGCCTGCGTGTTCGGTAGGTGGATGTGCATCGGAAGGACAAAGTACTCGGATTGGCACTGGTCAGAGTGTGGTTCTGGTGCACGTGCGGCTCGTTCGGGTGGACGAAGATGACCTCGCGGCTGCTGTTGCGAGAGTTGAGGAAGTTGAAGAAGGGTGTGAACATGGGATTGCCTAGGTAGAATCCTTCGTGGTTGGTCAGGCATATGACCCCGGCTGCTCCAAGATAGGAGAGCGCGTAGTCGACTTCTGTGATGCTGAGGGACTTGTGAGGGAGCGAATGTCGAATCGTGTTGTATGGACTTACGCTGCTTGGACGTATGGCAATGGGACAACAGCGAAAAACGAGAATCTGTCCGGGTACGTCTTAACCAGCTACATGCCCAGCACAGTGTATGAGTTAGGCCATAACTTGATACGAGGGGTTGAGTGTGCACTCACCGCAGCGCTCCACTCGTTCAAGACGCGGGCGAGTGCAACAGACTTGGTTTCATCGCCAGGATACGCCCCAGATCCGGGGGAAGAGACAGAGGCGAAACTGTGACGGATGCCTGTTCGCGGAAGGAGAGCTGATCAACGGAATGAACACTCTGTTTGGGGGTTCGCCGAGCACCGACTGTTGTCAGCCATGAACTGAAGATGGCTCTGCACGTCCCATTCGGGAGTCGGATTTCCACCCGTCACGGGGACGAGCGCTCGATACCAGTCAGGAACGAGGTGCACTGCACGAGAGGACATCAACGACTGAGCTCAATGGCCATAGAGAGGGGCAGTTCCAGCGAGCGTGCTGACCGTGCGTATCAACGCGGGTGGCGGATGCATTGATCGTGTTGTTTGCAGCGACGACGGGCGACTGAATTGCTTCGATGGACGCGAATGCGGTGGAGATGAACGGCAGGACGGTCAGGTCGATGTGATCTGACATGGACGGGGTCATCAGAGTCTTACGAGAACCGCTCGCGTCGTCTCCAAGGAACTCACCGGCCGCCGCCGCTTCTGTGATGCGGCTTCTGGTGGGAGAATGCTCTGCGCCGCCCGGCCCTTGTGTCGCGACCGCAAAGGCTGAAAGGGCCAACAAGACGTTGGCACGGCACGTGAAGTGCATCTTGGCGGTGCTCGAAGTGGAGAGACTCGGAGACGGGGGACGACTGGCGATTCAGGACGGATGGAAGGATATCAGGGGAAGTCAGACAAAGAGAAGCATCAGCTCCGTACACATCAAGAGGCAAGGGACCATGTTGTCCTGCACGACGAGACCACGCTACTTGTGCATTCACTCTCCCTCTCCCTCTCCCTCTCCCTCTCACTCTCACTCTCACCCTCCCTCTCACTCTCACTCTCACACGGCGACTTCGGCGTCTCGCGGGCACGAAGACAAAGACTGCAGAAGGCTGAGATGAGAGGCCAACTCAGCAAGCCACAGGGGCGACGTTTGACAGTCGGCGCATCCTGCAGACAGTTGAGGCTCCAAGCATCTACAGCGTGTCTGCCCTCCCGTCGAGTGCTGCTGTGCCGTCCACTGCGAGGGCGCACTGAGAGTCCAGCTTCACGGCGCATCGTGTCCCCTTTGCGTGGCTCGACCGAGTGCGCGCGTGCGTGTACAAACGCCGCAGAGCGAGCACAAGCAGATTGCACTGTTCAGCCCCTCGTTGTCGTCGACTGCAGCAGCAGCAGCGGCGGCGGCGGCGGCGGCGGCAAGGAGTGCGAGGGCGAGGAGGTTGAGATGCAACGGTGAAGGAGCATTGCATGGTATGGGACTGGTTGAGACAAAGTGCACCATGTCTCGAACTTCCCTTCCACCACTCCACCACGTGACCGGACCTGTCGTTCGTCGTGATCCCACTGACCCAGCCACGCCGGGACGCCAGCGCGAAGTACTGTAGTCGACCGCTCAACGACCAGGCGTGCACCGCAACTGCTCCCCCCTTATCACCCACCACCCACCACGCACCACGCATCCACGCCGACCATCAATCGTCCCATCCCGTCAGTCCTGCCGCATCGCGCCCCTGGACACCCCCCGCCTGCCAACTCCGACCCCTGCTTCACCTCCCACACTCCCATACTCCCACACTCCCACACTCCCACACTCGGCCAGCGTTGGTCCAAAGCGACCACACCCATCGCTCAAGCGCGTGTTTCAGGCGCGAACGATTGAGCTCCCTCAGTCCGTCCAGAGCCATTGCGTGCGACAAGAGACTGCTGCGACACGTCAGGCCTCGACCTCGTACACTCGCTTCAACCGTGCAATCGCCGCGTCTCTCGTTAACACGAGTGGAAGATCGTCATCTCAGACACTTCAAAGGACAACCGCGCGGCTTTCCCCCAGTCCTGCCATGTCGACCCCGAGCCCCGTACCGGATGGCAACCGAAAGCGGCTTCCGAACTTGTTTGAAGTGCTTAGCAAGAGAACACTCGCGCCCGTCGATCTGTTCTCGTTCTACATCTACATGCGAGACACGCAACGCTCGGTGGACTATCTCGATTTCTGGTGAGCTCACACGGTGACGCGGCTAGAGGCTTGGTCCGTCAAGCTAATGCTTTTACGCGTGCAGGCTCGATGTCTCCCAGCATATGGCCCTCTGTCGACACTACGTGCGAGAACTTCGACGATCAGTCTTGGTAGGCACGCCCGAGCTAGAGAAGTCCGGGAGCAAGCGTTCCTCTCAAGTGCTCGAAACCTTGCCGTCCGACCTTCACGAGCCGGCAGGACCATCCACATATTCTACTTATCCAACAGAGAAGCCTACGCAAGATCAGCGACTCTCGGCTTTCTTGCGAACGAACAGCGACAGCAAGAAAAACTCACCATCGAACAGCCACGACCAGGGTTCTCAGGGCGCCACGCCAGAGAGTGAGAACCCGCGTCCCAGCTTCATGACGACAAACTCCAACTCGCCAGCCGCAGACTCAAACTCCCCGGCTCACACCGTCGCCCGAGCCGACATCCGCGCTTCGGCCGAGAAAGTCCTTTACACGTACCTGCTCCCAGGCTCGGAGCGAGAGATCATCCTTTCCCAAGGTATCCTCAACGACATCACGCGATCCATCGAGGAAGAAGGCCGCGATGATCCTGAGGTATTCGACGCGGCAAAGGACTATGTCTTTCAAGCCATGGAACGCGATGCCTTCCCCGGTTTCTTGCGCGCAAAAGCACTCGGCAATCTGGTGCAGCCGAGCATGATGGTGCGGCTGATCGTTGGCATGATCAGCATGCTCGGCGCCTTCTGGACGACCTTTGCGCTCATCTTCCTGAACTACTCTCGAGCGACGAGGTGCTGGGTACGTAGCCGTCGCGCATCTCCATTCCGTCGTCTGCATCCGCACAGCTGCTCTTTGCTAACAAGAGCTTATTCATCGCAGATCATCCTCCCCTTCACAGTCGCAATCTATCTCATTGCCTCGTGGCAGTACATGCTCGACCCGATCCTTGCCCTGGCCGGCGCCAGCGAGTACACATTCATGGACTTCTACCGCATCAAAGAGCCCTTTATCCGGCAGCTGCTCAACAAGCGCGCCATCATGTGTCTGGGCTGGATCGTCATCGTCGACGTCGCCACCTGTTGTCTCTTCATCTTCGTGCCGGGTAAGAGACTGTGACGATCGTCCCGTGTTGACGCGGACGAAGCAGAGACGAAGCAAAGACGACGCGGACGAGACAGAGAGAAGGTACGAAGCACACGAAACCGGGCAGCATGAGGTGGGCGTTGGCTGCGCAGGTTGTTGGTTGCCCTTATACCTCGTTGGTTGCCTGGCTTTTGCATACTTCTATGATATCACGTCCAGACTTCACTGGCTTGATCTTTGGGATAATGATATACCCCCCCTCCCATCCCCCTTCCTCCCCTCCCCCAACATTCTCCTTGTCGCCTGTTTACACCACATCACCACATCTCCCCCCAAGCCCCAACACCCCCCCTTGTTCTTTCCCCCTCGTACTGTCGTGGCGCCGTAATCTAATGTTGGCCCAGCCGTTGGGGTTCTGCGGCTGCACACACCAGGCGTCTTGATCGAGCGTTCTGTTCGGATGGGGCGAAAGCGCGGGATTTGGCATATGGATCTCATGTAATGAAGGCTGAATGCCGTCCTCGGACGTCACCAAATGTCATCAACTACGTGTCGGACTTTCGAGCGGGGTTTTCGAGAACCGAAAGACGACATGGTGTGTTCCGTACGTGCTCTTCTTACCTGGAAGGCTCTGCTCGTGCAGACGTGCCCGCGTGCGCCGTCTGTGAGGCGTGAGAAAAAGACCAAACTCCCAAGCCGACGAATGACATCGGTATCGTTGCGTCCGTCCGTCCGATTACAGGACACACGGATGCACACACGCCAGACGCCTGCCTCAGCAATCACCCATTGCCGTCCTCCGGCGCTCACAGTTCCATCGCACTCAGCCTAGCCATCATCGGCCCGGCCCCTCCTCCTCCCCCAACGCCCCCGCCAACACCCGCCCCCTTGCCCTTGCTCAGGATCCCGAATCTCAGAAAGACCTCGCTGCACGTCACCAGGATGCTCAGCACGATGAGCACGATGATGATCCACGTGATGCGCGTCATCTTCTTGTCGGCGATGCTGTCGGACAGGATCTCGGCGAGGTCGAGGAAGACGCGGCAGCGCTCGTTGAGCACCTGGATGCGCGGTTTGATCTCCAGGTAGGCGCGGAAGGCCGCGTAGAGGGGGGAGAGGGTCGGCTCGGAGGACCAGAAGAAGGGGGGCGTGGTGAGGATGTTGGACGCTGCGGGGGCGAGGGAGGTCAGCTGCGGTCGGGCGAGAGGGGCGCGGCGGTGGCGTTGGCACGATGGAGTTGCGGAAGGAACGGGAGCCGGGAGAGAGGCTTACATAGATTGACGTCCACGCGACTGGTGAACAGCCGGCCGAGGATCTTGACGACTTCCTCCCTCTTCATGCCCAAGCTGCCCGTCAGCGCCAGCCGCCGTGGCACGTACTGCGCCTCCTGCATCGTCTGCGCCATGCGCTCCTCGAAGAACGACAGCTTCGTGCTCTGCGCAATCGCGTGGCTCATGCTCAGCTTGATCATGTGATCCCCACTACGCAGCGTGATCATGTCGTTGAAGACCCGCGGCCGCGGGATCTCCGGGTTGTACTCGAAGTGGAACTCCTCGGTCTCAAAGTCCTCCTCCTGCTGAGGCCGCGTGACGAGCGACAGCCCGGTGTCGGAGGCCGAGAAGGTCAGGTCGGCGAGAATGTCCTTCTCTTGCCGCTCCGTAAAGTTCCAGAAGACGACGACGCCGTAGCTGAAGACGAACATCTCGCCGAAGGTCAGGGCGTCGGGCGCGATGCGCGGGGGCGAGCCGGAGCGTAGGCTGCTGTTGCTTTCGCGCCGGATGCTGGAGTTCGGATCGCCGCTTCGAGAGCCGTCTTCGTGTTTGGGATGCTGGTCGGGGCTCTGGTTGGAGAGCTCGCCCTCGCTCTCCTCATGACCCTTGACTCCGTAGACCGCCTCGTCCTCGAAATATCCTTCCCTGTACTCTCTCCTCTCGTTCATCTCGATTTGCTCGTCTAGCACGCTCTTCCCACCCGGACTCTTTAGCACGGGACTGCTACGTATCCTGTACCCATCACTCCCCGGGAGCAGCGGCAGATGATATACCGTGTACAGACAGTCATCGTACAGTTTCGTCCTGGCGGCATGCTGATCCCTCACGAAGTCGGCCGTCGCTCGCATCTTGTACGCTTGCGCTGTGCAGTACGCCGTGACTCTCGCCAGCTTCTCTGTGCGCCGCGCCTTAGGCAGTCGTTCCGCATACGACTTATCTCGCAGCCCGTCAGGCAGGACCCTCTTCCTCCGCTCGACCTCGTCGTCTCTGGGTGGCGCAGCATCCTCATCCTCCTCGAAGAGCCCCTCCTCGTCCTCCTCACTAGTTGTTTCGGGCAACAGCACTAACTTCTCACTCAACTTGCTACTCCGCGCCGGCATGTGTCCCTGCGCGCCGACCACTGGTACCGATCTCCCCGTCAACTTCGGGTCCAGAGGATGCTTGCCGCTCGGCGTTCTCGAGTGATGCAACTGTGGGCGCAAATGGGGAGGGCCGCGCCGCTGACCGGAAGGGATCTCGGAAGCATATTGGAGGATGTTGTCTACGGATATGAGTTTCGTGCCGGTACGT
>NAJN01001566.1:0-10372 GCA_005059845.1 Cryomyces minteri
AGAATGGGAAGTCGACGAGGTGGTCGACTCACGATGGGAACGACGCGGACGAGGCCGTCCCCGTCTCCGGTACACCGTTAAGTGGGTTGGCTATGGAGAGCTCGCCGAGGTCCCCGCCGATCACCTGGAGAATGCACAAGAGGTGGTGCGCAACTTCCACCGCCGCTATCCTAACAAGCCTGGCCCTGAAGCTCACCTCAACGGAGTTCGGTCCTAATGGGAGGAGTACTGTCACAGCACGCCTGTGTGCGACTTGCCGAGAAGCCTTGCCGAGGCTTCTCCTGCCGTTCACGTGATCTGTTCCGCCGAATCCCTTTTCTACGTTCTGTTTCTTGAACTGTTTGTAGCTCTTCGAGCTACGTCCTGTCTTTAGAGCCTGACCTGTCAGTCTGAGATAGTATCCATCTGTAGCAATTCATACTGCCTGCTCAGTACCTACCTATCCGCCCGCCCGCCGTGACATAGGGCTATCTTGCTAATTAATCCGGAACAACTACCGGACGCACCGATCATGGATTTAGCCTAGGAAGCACATGTAGGGGAGGCTTTATCGGCGCTAGAAAGGACTAAAACAGAGATACGCGGGACGGTCTTACTAACAGGTCTAGGTTAGATGAGGAACACAGATTAGGTTGCCCTAATTGCTCTAGGAGAGTTAGGATTACTTAAAGGATTGTAGGAAACTGCCTAACTAGAAGTGCACGGGACAGTTCTGCCTACAGGGCTAGGTATTAACTAGGCGCTTGTCTAGTTAATAATCTCTAAGCTTTAGCAGAACGCTACTAAAGTTCGAACCCCTATAGTTACTCCCTAGGTACCCGAGGTAACTGGAGTAGAAGAAGCGCCTATAGCTACTGTAACACCTAGACAACTAGAGTAGAAAGGTTAGACTAGTCTAGGAATAATACGTATAGGAGAGCTTAGTCTAGATAGCTTACTAGTTAAGGACCTCACGTTACATAGGACTATACCGGCTACTTCTACCCCTTTACTAGAGTAGAGTGTAGACGCATTAGGTGCCTATACCTAGGGTTTCACTCCGGTTAATGTTTAGACTACTCCTTAGGTATAGGTATACCCTCCTCCGGAGAATGCGGTGAAAACCCCGACTAAGCTAACACCTACAAAAAAGCAGAAAGTCTCTAAGGACACTACAAAAGCGAGCGGACCGGCTAAAGATAAGGGCAAGGAGACGGATAAGAATTAGACGGGCACTAAACGGAAAAGAGTAAGCAAGCCGAAGAGCATAGGAGGAAGGTATCTCCTTAAAACCGTACGCAATTGCAACTACACGCCTAGATCCGCTACTATAAAGCAGAAAATACAAGACTGTACAAATAAGGATGTAGTAGCGCTTAGGGTAATTGTAGAGGTTATTAAGTATCTAAGATAAGACTACGATTAGGAGCCTATTTACTAGCTTCATCTAATAATAATAGCGCACAAGTTTAGCTATAAGGTCTCGCATGTAGGTGGAGAAGAAGTACTCTTATAGCTTAATGCTATTTATAGCTATAGATATAATCCTAACAAGCTAAGGTGTAGGGACGCGGCCCTAAAAACCTTCCGTCCTAATAGGAGGGCCCTGCTCCCGCTAGACCTCCTAAGAATATCGAGATTTAATTAAGACGTGGTATAGGAGTACGAATATTAGCATAATGCAATAGCTATATTGTAGGAAGTATGCCCTACCCTAGGAGAAACCTGGAAAGAGGAAGGGGTGGTTTAAATGAATGTATTTGACTAGTAGGAAGAACAAGGAGTTACTAAAGACATAACAGAAGAGTTACAACTCTATACGTACCACCTTAGGGACCTCCTAAATCACGAGACCTATAGGTAGGTACGCAACTGCTTTTATAGCCTACTTTAGCAAGCAATTTAGGTAGATCCCTTACTATACATTTTAAACTGCTACCTACGGCTAGATTGTAGCACTACGTTAATCTCCTATCTACGCTATACAAGAGTTCTTTACGCAAACCGCTAAAGGCATAAGCTTGCTATTAATCTAAACTTAGAAAGGGCTTTTTAGACAGGCTAGGGATGTAATATAGTGAATACACAAGTATTACTAGTTAATGAAGGCAGGAGAACTACACGTTCACAATACTAGGAGCGGAGCCTAATCTTAGCTATTAGTAGGCCTAGGCCCGGTTAAAACTTATAGAAAACTCGCTAAATGCCGCTATTACTCCGTTTAACAACACGGTATTAAGCGACGTAGATCTAAAGAACAATAGGTAGGAGTTTGTTAAGATGCCGTTGAAAAGCGGAGAGGTTCTATTTTAAAGCGCACATGTACTATACAGGGAGATAGGCAAAGAAGGAGGTATAAGAACTATCATCTACCTAGGCTTTATAAGGGTCCTATCCGATAGGGAAACTCTTAAATTGCCGTAGCTAGGAATAGTAAGCTTAATTGCGGTAGCGTATCGAGATTTAGTCCTAGTTATACCTTTAGAGGGTGTTAAAGCAACGGTAGCTAGAACAATTTAGTGCCTATTCCCTGTAGCAATACTACTATAGATCTCTTTATAGGTCGGTAAGGTAATACTAGGGCAGATTTGTTAGACCTACCCGTTAGTATTGCGAGAATAAGATGAGCTTCTAGGACTAGACCTAAAGATTTAACAAGAAAGGATACAGTTAGCTCGATACAAAATAATAGAAGCCTTATAGATGTAGTTAAAGTACTTACGGGAACTAGAATACAAGGCGTACGGGCCGACCTTACTAGCACAAACAAGACATTAGGTGTCTTAGAATCTAAACTAGACCTAGCCTAGGTACTACGTCCCGGATAAGGACGTGCTACAAACAATAGTAAAGCTCGACTATAAGGAGCTACTTACGCTAAAGTCTAGCGAGAATTTGGATTTTGTGAATCTGCTAAGTGGCTACTACCGGCTTAAAGATTGTCTTGTGGTCTAAACCCTAGGTAAAGAGGGTAAGCCGAGAGGGCTAAGGTCCCCGTAGGAGTAGAATTTAAAGCTAGACAAATATGGATTCAAATAGGAAGCTAAATAGAGGTGTTAAGAGGACTAAGAGGATCGAAACGCCGAGACATAGAACAACGAGGAGGACCCTAAGGATAAGGACGAGAAAGATAAGCCGGAAAGTACGTAGGACTGCCCTAAGTAGTTAGTGATAGCCGTAGAGGTGTCCGCGGAGTATAACTAGATAACTAGCAAAGATCAAACAATGACTAATGTCTAAGCGCTACGCAAGTGTATAGGGGTTAAGACTCGGGCCTACTAAGCTCTTAGATGCGCATACAGAGACGACTAGTATGAATTAGCCTAGCTTAGACTAACGCAACGGGAACTAGAGCTAGAACTAGAAGTAGAACAAGGGAAGCTAGAGTAGGAGCAACTAATGCGAAAGTAACTAGAGTAGAAGCAACTAATGCAGGAGCAACTAAAGCAGGCGCAACTAAGTAGGAGCAACTAGATGTAATAATAGGATGATTTCTTAAACGCTAGACTATAGGCATAGGCTATAGAAGGTTAGGTACAAGCACGTTAGCAATAGAAGCTTTGCTTTAAAGATGATCACAGGTTAATCATTAAATTAGGGGACGTATGTTATAGGGTAAGCGGCTAGATTAGTGAAATAGAGGCTTAGCGCGGAAGTACATAGGACCGTCCTACTAACTTAGCATTTGCTAACTGTTCTAGCCTTTAGGTATCTCTACTACGCGCGGGCCTAGATAAAAGGGGCATGGAATAACCACTTATAAACCCACGCATGGAAATGATCATAGATTAAGCATAGAATTAAACATAAAACAACTTATGTAATTAACTTATAGGACACGGTATTAAGGAATAGGCACAACTACCATAAGATTAGCAAGTAGATAGGATGCTTAAATAGCTCGCAATAATATTAATCATTCTGTCTAACTAGTATTAAGTAGTAGCTAATAGAAGACAAAGTAGCAAGCATGCAAATAAACGCTAGCTAGGTCTAAACGGCTAAAGTACACAGGACAGTCCTAGCTAAAGTACATAGGACGGCCCTAACTACATTTGTAGGCTATAACAGGAGACTTCTAGGTAGTAGTAGCCTTTAACTACCTATTAACCTTATTCCTTTAACTCTAGCCTTACTACGCTTATAGAGCACAACTTACAACCCCCTAATAATGTTATTATTACTAGTTAGCTATCTTCTTAAAAGAGTTTAGAGCTATTTAAATTATAAGGGATGTTATAAGATAGGCAATAAGTAATAGGTATAAGTATAGGGGGTAGCTAGTATTAAAACAAATAGCTAAGGAGTCTACGTATAGGGAAGCCTTCCTCTAAAGGTATACTCCCTAGCCTTTTAGCCGGTAGCTAGCCGGGACTACTCTAGCTGTGCTCCGGTACTAGTCTAGCTATGCTCTACCTACTCCGCTAGTTAGGTACGTGACAAAAGCTAAGTACTAAGTAGTAGAATAAAAGTGTGTAATAAATATTTTTAAAAACTACTTATATTACTTCTAGATTAGTAGAGAAAAATCTTCTAGTTTAGAAAAGTTATATTAGCATATAATTAGTTTTATCTTAGATATAATATAAATTGGTTTTAGACTATATAAAAGGTTATATTATACTGTTTTAAAGCTTTAGAGCTATTTAATAGGATAATAATTATATAGTATATAATCTAGTAGTAATAGCTATATTAGTCTAGTAACTTTATAGTAATTAAAATATTATATTTATAATAAATATATAGTAATTAGTCTACTATACTTCTAGATAGGTATTTTGTCTATACTATCTAACTCTATACTAGAGTATAGTCTAGAGTATGTATAAATTATAGATTTTTAGCTATAACCTAGAACTAAATACTATTAGATATTATAGTTATAATAGATTATTAGCTTAAAAACAGCTATATAGGGGTTTTCTAGCTTAAACATAGGTATATAGAGATCTCTAGCCTAAAAATAAGTATATAAAGGCTTATTAACTTAGAAATAAGTAAATTTTTATATAAAACCCTTAATAACCTATTTGCTTTTATATTTAATAATGTATCTACTAGGTTCTCTTTTTTATCTATAGATCTACTAACTTTTTAGTACATTTCTATTCTTAGAAAAAGGTATTAGTATCTATATTTACATTTTTATAAGGTTACTATACTCTAAAGTTATAGAATTTTACTATTTTTTAGTATTTAGTACTAGTATAACTTATTTGTAACTTTATAGGTCTTTCTAATTTGTTACTATTATTCTAGTATAAAATGCCTTATATGTTATTATTAAAGCAATTGTTAAAACTAAGTGTCCTTTGTATTAAGATAGCCTAAGGATAGCCTTAGCCTTAGAATAGATCTAAGTAAGGAAAGTAAGGAATAAAAATAGAAGGCTAAACTAGTTAGCCTTAAGATAGAAACACAAGTGTAGGGGAGTATAGAAGGTATTAGACACTAGACTAGTAAGGGTATTACGTAGTACTAGCTGTATTTAGATAAGTATTAATAAGTAACTTAATCCTCTATAAGGTAGAAGGGAAGGCTTATATACATACATAAGGTAGCTAAGTACTAAGTAACTAGATAGGGGTACTTAACAGATACATTTAAAGGTTATTTGCGCTACCCCTAGGCTAGTAGGGAAAGTCCTTCTAGTTTAGAAAAGTACTTTGCTAGCTTTGTTTTAGAAAAGCTATAGGGGTTTTTCTAGACCTATATAGGGGTACTTAGCCTAAAGATAGGCATGTAGGGGCTTTTAAGCTTATAGGATCTAGGCCTAAAGACCTTATGAAAATGAATGTCTTAGAAGGAGAGCAAAATTATCTGTTTCTAATACCCCTCCTTAACTTCTAGAGTCCTTATAAGATCTTTTATAGATACTTAGTAAGGCTTAGAATAAGGCTTATAAAAAGACTTTAATTTGATAAAGGTTATGTTATTATAACTCTTTATTCTTTGTGTTGCAATTTTGTTATGTTGTTATAACAATTTGCTTAACCTTAGGATAGGTCCTATCCTAGAGCTTAGGGTTATATCTTATAACTCCTATTTTGTTTCTCTATTCTTTAAAGGTAGACCTAGGTAAGGATTTTGTGAATCCATCTACTAGCTAGTCTTTAGAAGTAGTGTATTCTATAGCTAGAGTTCCCTCTTCTATTTATTGCCTTATAAAGTGGTATCTAATGTCTATATGTTTAACCCTAGAATGATTTATAGGTTTTTTTAATAGACTAATTACTATAGTATTATCAACTTTTAGCTTAGTAGTAGTTATCTTGTCTACTACTTTGTCCTAGTTTTTTAGCTTAATATTGCTAAGTAAGAGTCTTAGCTATATAAGCTCTTTAGTAGTATAAGTAATTACTATGTATTCACTTTCATAGCTAGAAAGTGCTATAACAGGCTGCTTTTTTAGAACTCTAGCTAATTAGGGAGTTATTATAGAAGAATCTATAACGATATGGATTTTCTATTAGTCCTATCTCTAGCCTAATCTACATCTAAATATCCTAGTAGCGTAGAGGTACTACTAGCAACATTGCTTAAGGCACTTAAGGCTAGCAAATGTGCTAGACTTGCAACATTACTTAAGGCTAAGGTAGGGGTACCTTCTATCCTTAGGACATATCTTTTAAGGGTATTAAAATGCTCTTTAGAAGGATTTAAAGCATACTATAATATTTTTGCGATACTAAATGCTAGATCTAGTCTTATTTCTAGCATTAGGTACATAAAGCTTCCTATGTACAACTGAAATTGCTTTATTTGGTCTAAGGCTTACTGTTTAGTATTTTTCTATAGCTCTAGGCTAACTTCTATAGGATTAGCAGTTAGATTAAGTTTTTCTGCTTTATAGTCTTCTAGTATCTTTTTAATAAAGGCTTACTATAAAAGGTATATAGTTCTAGTAGCCCTATTACGTAGGATTTCCATTCCTAGGTAGTAGTAGCATACTCCTAGGTCTATTATTTGAAATCTATTAGTAAGGGCAATTTTTGTGTAGCTAATTGCTTACTTACTACTTCCAAAAATGAGTAGATCATTAACATATACAGCTATAATTATAGCTTATTGTTTATTAATAAAAACAGTATAGTCTACATTTATATAGGTAAAACCTATAGATTATAAGAAGCTATTTAGGGCTTAGTACTAAACCCTAGGGGATTACTTTAGGCTATATAAGGTTCTATTAAGCTTGTAGACTAGTGGTCCTTTTGAAAATCCAGTAGGCTGTTCTATATAGATTTCTTCTTCTAGTTTGCTATTTAGAAAAGCTATAACTATATCTATTTACTCTATTTCTAGATTAAAATGGGCTGTAATTGCAAAGAGTAGCTTGTAGGACATAGGTTTAACTACACTAGTATAGGTCTCTGTGTAGTCTATACTATACTCTTGTGTAAAACCTTTAACAACCCATCTGCTTTTGTATTTAATAACTTGTCTACTAGGTCCTCTCTTTTTTCTATAGACCTATTAACCTTCTAGTACAATATCCTTAGAAAGAGGTACTAGTGTCTATGTTTGCATTTTTGTAAGGTTATTATACTCTAGGATTATAGAGTCTTGCCATTTTTTAGCATCTAGTGCTTTTATAGCTTAATTGTAGCTTTGTAGGTCTTTTTAATTTGTTACTATTGTTCTAGTATAGAATGTTTTGTATGTTATTGTTAAAGCAATTAGATCTAGTAAGCTAGACAAATCTCTAGAGAATAAGGATTTATTTTCATTTTAGAAGATATTGCTAGAGTCTTACTCTACACTATTCTCTTCTTTTTCTTCTTAGAAGATATTGCTTAAGTCTAACTGTAGACTATTTTCTTGAAGAATATTGCTTAAGTCTAATTCTAGACTTTCTTAGAGAACATTGCTTAAGTCTAAGAACAGACTATCTCCTTGTATTCAGAAGGTATTGCTAGAGTCTTGCTCTAAGCTAGTTCTTGTTTTGAAAACATTGCTTAAGTCTAACTCTAGACTATCTTCTTGTGTAGTACCCCTATGTGACTTTATAGAGTCTTACTCTATAAATTGCACACTAGAGGTCCTAAACAATTGTTTCTTTATAGGATTATAGACCCTATAAATGCTATCTCCTTTATACCCTACTAGAGTACATCTAGTAGATCTTTAATTGAATTTACTAGTGACTTTTTCTAGTAGTATTACTAGAAAGCAGAGACATCCTAGGCTTCTAAGATAGCCTAGAAAAGGATCCTTTTTATAGTAAAGACTATAAGGGTTTTAGTATCCTATTAAGGAGGAAGGTAATCTATTCCTTAGGTAGATTATTGTAGACATTAATTCTACCTATAGGAAATAAGGAAGCTTAGTAGCTAGAAGGGTAGCTCTTAGCTAGTTTATGATTGTCCTATTCTTCCTTTCTACAACTCTATTTTAGTTTAGACTATAGGGAATAGTATTTTCCCAAATAATCCCTACTTGTTTTAGCACTATTTGTAGTGCTTAGAATTCTCCTCTACTATCACTTCTTATTCTTTTAATAGAAGTGCTACCTTGTTGATTTTCTACTAAGGCTTTAAATTCCTTGAATTTTCAAAGGGTTTCTAACTTTGCTTTTAGTAGGTAAAACTAAGAATAGCGTGAATAGTCATCTGTTATGATAAGAGCATAACTAGATCCTCCTAGGCTAGTAGGATTTAATGGTCCCATTGAATCCGTATGAAGTAGTTCTAGAATAGAGGTACCTCTTTTTAGAGAAACCCTTGAAATCTCCTTTGTCTTTTTTGCTAGAATGTAGGGCTAGCAAACAAAAGGGTCTTTTTCCTTATCTAGTAAAGGTAGTCCATTTGTTTTGTTACTAAGGGCCCTAAGGCAGTCTTGCTGATTTAGGAGTCCTAGCCTTTTGTAAAGAGTTTCTAGGGATATCATAGGGCCTTTGTTTGTAGCCTTGCTTAAGGCTAAGTCTAAATCCTTGTTTGTGACATTGCTTAAGGCTAAGTCCAAATCTGTGTTTATGACATTGCTTAAGGCTAAGTCTAAGCCTTTGTTTGCAATCTTGCTTAAAGCTTTGTAGCTGCTTTTTACAGTACTAGGTATTGCTAGTATAGCAACTTTTTCTTTAATAGTAGTAAAGGCTACTATTTAATTCCTTGCATTTATAATAGTAGCTTTAGCATTACTAAAGCTAACCATTAAATTATGCTAAAGTAGCTGTAGGACAGACAGCAAATTTAAGGCTATGTCTAGAACATAGAGACATTCTTGTAGAAGCAAAATAGCAGTAGAGTCATTTGGTCTTTCTACTACTAGTAGCACCTTTTCTTTTCCTTGTATACTAATTGTAGAGTTATCTACAATTTGTATAAATGAATCAAAAGGTTTAAAGTCCTAAAATAGGTCTTTAATACTACACATGTAATGTAATCTATAGCACCTAAATCTAGTATCCATCTATTTAATAATAGATCTAGATTGCCCTTTTTTGGAATGGTTAATCCTAAGGCAGCTATAACAGGTTAGTGCTGTTTTTAAGGCCTTAGGTGTGGAAATTTAGACTAGTATTTACTAGAGTTATGATTTCCTTTATAATGTTTACAAGTATGTCTAGTAGTAGTACTACTAGTGCTATTGCTTGTATTATAAGCAATAGTCTTATTACCTTATCTTCTAGGAGATTGCCTTATGTTTAATGCTATAGGTTCTAAATTTTCTATAGCATTTCTAGTAGCATAGCTACTAGCTGGATTGAGGCGTCTTTTTTATCTAGAGTTTAGGCTATAAGCTCATCTTCATTAGTTATTAATTCTAGTTTGTCCCTAATTTGTTAAATAAGTTGTTATGTAAATAAGGACTAATTTAGTCCTATATTACTTAGTAGTAGAGAAATGAATTGCTACTACTGAATTTAAGCATTTATATTAGCTATTTTACTTTTAAAGCGTCGTAATTTGTCTATATAGTCTTAAACACCTAAGCTAGTAGATAGCTTAGTGTTAATAAGACTTTAAAAGAGGTTGTTTCTAGCACTAAAGCCTTTTTCAGAGAAGAGTTTTTCTAGCTTTCTCTATATAGAAGTAGTTAATGTAAGGCTTTGTACATGCTAAAGAGGTTTGTCCTTAATAGTAAGCAATATACTAGTATATGCTTCATTATTTAGGGTTTCCCATTTTGCTCTTTCTTCTCTTTCTAGATGTTTTTCATCTAGATCATCTTGTGTAAAGGGTTTTCTTTTAAAATAGCAAACATCTATGACTAGATAGTTATCTAGTTCTTCCCTTTTTCCACTAACAATATTCTATAAGTCTTGATTTATTAGGACTGTTTTAATGCGGAATTTCCATGCTTTATAGTTTGATATTCCCTCTAATTTGGGGAAACTCTAGATATTTAAGGCCATTTTTTGATGTTTATTGCTTGCTTATTAGCCTAA
>NAJN01001567.1:0-10372 GCA_005059845.1 Cryomyces minteri
AGATGCAAAGTCATAGACCAAGAGTACAGGCAGCCTTGGCCGGTGCGCTTTGCGCCCATTACGTGTTTTCCCTCGATGACACATGCTCACCGCTGTTTGTCAGATAGTCCTCTCTTCTGCTTTAGGAAAGGAGAACGGGTATCTACCGCAGAAGAGCAGAGTGGCTACGGATGATCTAGCGTAAGAATGCGAGGTGGCCTTTTGCATTTACAATGCCCCCCTAGCCGGAAAGCGAGCCACGATTCGTGAGAAGAGAGGGGCTGATAGGACAGCTGTAGGTGCGGCAAGCAACAGGGAGCTGGCGAGTTGTCTCAAGACGGCTTGTCGCACCCAATACGTCCCAACAGCTCCTTCCGGTCGCTGTAGCCGTGTCCAGGGATACTGATCCCACTCGCCCTGCCACCGCTCTTCCTGCCCTTGGAGAACTGCCTCACAGGGCTCGTCTTGCGCGCCAAAGTCAACTGATCTACGTCGACCTCTTCCTCGTACCCGTGCATCCTCACATCCGCTTCCTTGTCGAACCTGAGCTGGTCGATGGAGTCCTCGTCCGCTGCGTCGCCTTCAGCACATTCATCGTCGCTGCGCGAGTCGTCGGCTCCTTTGCCGCTGAGCACGTTATAGGCAACGCGCATGATCATGCCGAACCAGATTAGCGTGAGGATTTGCAGCGCGAGCAGGAGACCGAGGAAGGAGTATCGGATCTGCGGGTTGAAACACACGGTCCCTTCGGGATCTAGAAAGGGCTGCAGCACGTGCTTGGCGATCTCGTTGCCGCCATCAGAGGACAGCTTCTCGCCCGTCACGCTGGAGTAGCAGCCGTATGGCATCATCTCGCCCACGTCTGTGTAGAGCGACCAGCATATCATGAGGTAGAAGACGTGCCGTGCTGTGAACCACGTGACAATGAAGATGCCGAAAGCTACATCGCAGGCGGCCTGATAGCCGAGATATTTGAGCATTTTCGCAGCCTGTCGACAAGATCAGCCTCATGTCTCTGCTCGTAGGAGGTTGGTTGTGTTGTTGCTTACCGGGAAGACTAGATCAACCACGTCCATGACGCAGAGGATGACGTTCCCAACCTTCGTCTGGTAGTAGCCGTAAGATGCCAGAATGAGCGCGCAGGTGATTATGTGATGCGTGAACATCTGTGTGTGGTCTTTCCTGCGCTCTTCAATGTGAACTACGAGGATTTGCTGCAGCCAGAAAGCGAACTGGACCAGGTAGTACCACTTCAGCACACCGCTCATGGATCGCGTCGGAAAGTTTGCCCACATCTGGCGCAGGTTCAACCAGTAGCCCGAGTTGTATAGTATGTACTGGAAAGAGTCAGCGTTACTCCCTTGTCTCCTCCACGTGTAGCGAGAAGGAAGTGACATACCATTCCCAATGACCAGAATACTACATAGTACAGAAACAGCCATGCCTGCTCAGCGAACCGTACCCGTGCCTTTTTCTTCTCTATCCCTCCCCATCTTGCGAAAGGTATCAAGGCGTAATCCATAACGGCGGCGCGTAAGCCCGTGAAGACCACGATCCACAACGACACCAGGCAGAAGTCGTCCCATCCTTGGATGTACAAGCCCGACGAGGTATCGTGATATGAAAGTTCGAAGAATTTGCGCGTTCGCCAACGTGCACGAGGAAAGCTTACGTGTGTCAATGTGAGAAGGAGGAGAAGGTTCACGGAGAGGCCTGCAGGTGAAATCAGTGCTGGGTCTGAGATACGCAGGCTTCTGTGGGGCGCATTCCTACCGATTTGGTGCTCTACTATCCATGCACACATGGTACTCATGAGACTCTCCTCTTTCTGCTTGCCTTGTCTGCTCCGATTCCTTTGCATTTGCCCACCATTGGAGCATGTAGCAGCGTCAAATATGCCATTCGCCTTGCTCTTCTCCGTCTGCACGCCATTGGACCGTGTCGAAACGTCTAGAGCACCGCTGGACTCATTTGCGTAGCCGTTGGCGGGCTAGTGTGTCTTCTGTTGCCCCTCGATTGGTTCCGATTCGTAGGCGGGTCCGTCCATGGTGGGAAAAAGACTGAGACTGAGGGTCGTCGGTGCCCTGATAGGCTTCACAGGGACCGTGTGATAGACTCAAGAGCTCATAGGGAGGTTCGAAGGTCTAGTCGAAGGAAGGACGACGAGAGGTCTTGTTCGCGAGACTCTCGAAGCTCGTATCCTTGGTGCAAAGTCCGAGGCGGTCAAGGTATCTTTCAGAAGGAAGAGGCCGCTGAACTCCAGAACCGTCAACGCAGGACAGCAGGTCACTGTAACGACGGTGAACAAAGCAACAGCGAGTACTCCGAGCAATGGAGTGGCAGTGATTTCGTGAGGTCGTCGCGGTCGTGTATGTGAGTTGTGGGTGGGTTTTCTTCTGTGGCCTTGAAGCTGTACAAGTCACACCAAACTTTTGAATGCGCCGGCCGTTGGAACAAAAACGGGAAAGGGGAAGGTGGGTGGCGCCCAATCACAGCAACTTCTTCCCCCACATTTCTCCATTGCACGAAATATCCATTGAATGGAGGCTGTGGTGGGATCGGGCAGCTCCGAATTACTCGATGTTCTCGATTGCTAGTGGTGATAGATAGAAGCGCTATACAATAAACTCGCTGCTGGACGAAATGACCCAAATGCAACCACGACGCCGTGCCCTAACAGTCTCAGCCGCGATAAAGAGGACGTCCGTCGCGAAAGATAGACAAAACAGAGCCTTTGCATGTCCAGCAACTGCATCCCCTAGTTATTCTGCTGGCTGTTGAGAATCCGCAGAATAGCCAGGAACAGATTGATAACGTCCAAGTAGAGGGAGATGGCCGCAGCGATCTCCTCCTCGACGTGGTAGTGTCTCATCACCAGCTGTGTGTCGACGAGTATGTATCCGCTAAAGATGAGAGCCATGACGATTCCGTAGCCGAGTTCGACCTTGCTGTTGTATGGAAAGAACGCCGACATGAGACCGAAGATGATGAGCACCCACAAACCGCCGAATAGATAAGGCATCCAAGAGGTGAAGTCGTATTTGCTCTGACATGCGAACAATGTCAGGGCGATGAAGATACCAAGCGTGAAGATGAGTGCCTCGAGTACTATCTTGGAGTCGTAGAAGGAGGTAATGACGGAGATCGAGTAGGCTTCGAGCGCGGTGAATCCGGAGAGGAATAACAGGTTCGTTGGGTACGACTTTCGCTTCCAGAAGGTAAGCAGCATGAATCCGATGGCACCGAAAAGCGATGTCCACATCATCCACTGGTTCGTTTGGATCCAGGTCTTGTAAGAGGTGCTCCAGAAGGAGACGGCACTGAGTGCGGCTGTGGCGAGGAGCTGAACGGTTCTGGTCGACTCATCAGCCACTCTTCACTGAGTAAATACTGAAGAGCTTACAAAATAGAGTAGACCTTGCGGACAAATTGCATTCTGATGTCAAGCGTAGCTTCAGACACCGAGCCACCAAACTGCGAACTGTTAGCCATCGCTGAGCGGCAAGTGCATCCAGCTCGGGGAACACTGAGTGTCGTTACTGACCTTGAAGTCATCAGGAACATTGTCGTCTTCTCCTCGCGCCACTCCGCTGAGGAGCGCTGCGTCGGTGGACGCTTCAGCCTGGTAGGACGGTGGCGGTTGCGAGTAGTTGTTCTCCTCGAAGGAGTCGCGCTGGGGCGCTGGCTGATATTTGGTATTCGCCGACATGCTGACGACTAAAATGTTCAAGGCCTACGATGGGTGCCGGAGTTGGTCTGAGGTAGTTTTCGAGGTTGAAGTACAAAAGGCGACGAGCGGTTGTGGAAGATGCGAGATGACCAGCACAGCCTCACGTCACAATCACGAGCAATTTTGACTCTGCAGGCACGACAGCCGATTTCGCCCACCACGAACGCTGAACAGCCGACAGTACACCAACCTCGACGGGACTCCATTTGAATTTATTTGGCATGGGTATAGAAGTGGCTCAATCTCATCAAAACAGACTCCCCCGAGTGCACCGTCAAATGCAAACACATGGTTCCGCTGAAGCAAGCGCTCCAATGTACAGAGTCAGAACCTGGAAAAGCAATGCTCAATCTCACAGACGCGCCTGCTAAGACCGCGGACTATTGCTTGCTGATCCTCCAGTCTTCTTCATCAACCCGGCAAAGAAACTCGCCAACTTTTCATTGTCCATCTGGCCAGGCGAAGTCGGCGTAGCTTCGAGCTCCGGAGTTCTCCGAGCTGCGCGGTCCTATGCCCATGTTCAGTATACTCTCACATCATTTCGTGGTGCGGCGGCTCACCTTGAGTCTTTTCAACTCGTCGTCTGCATCCACCTGGATGCCGTCTATGTTGAAGTGCACAGGACCAATATAATCGTGGACTGTCCGGCTGCTCTCCTCCACTAGTCCGCTATGTAACGAACTGCTGCCGGAAGCCGCTCTTCTTGCCTCCCTGCCTTTCTCCTCAACCTCATCTTCTGCTCGGTAACTCTCCAGTCGCTCGAGCTGTTCAGCAAGGAACTTCTGATTGTCCATAGTTTCGACTTCGATGCCTGGGTTCTTCAACCGGAGTGCTTGCGCGAGCGATGAGTCTCTGTCGGGGTCCCGTATGGTGTCTTCATAGATTGCCACAGCAGAGCCTTCCTTGTCCTTGGAGTGACCGCCATGTGCAGAGACTACTGGATCGTTCTGGTCCCCATCTGTGACGCCTTCACTAATCTCCGTTGCTGGTGTTGGTTGGATCTCCGTGGACCAAGCTTTGCTAACTCCCTCCACATCGAAGCCTTCCCTCAGCACCCTGATCTTTCCCCAAGAGTCCCAGTTCGGTGGGACAAGCACTCTATCCCTGTCGATAACATTGTGCTTCAGCGATTTTCGCTCGAGTGACAATTCGATGTCTAGTGCCGAATAGATAAGTGTCTGCAAAGAGCCCGGTGCGGAAGGCATCGTGTAGATGAGTGATGCGCCATGCTTCAGGAGGACCGTCCTCATGTACTGAAGCACAAAGTCGAACTTCTCTTCCTTCCACCCGCGCTCTCTCTCTAAAGATTCTATCTTGTCGGCATTCTGGCAAACAACACACAGTGGAACACCAAGCGGTTCGTCCCACTCTCCAGAGCTAAGGGGTATCGCAATGCTCGCATCTGCGGTGGAATGAATGCCATCGGCGGCTCCACTACGCCCTCGCTCGCGCCGATCGATTATGTTTGCCTCCATGACCTCCTTGCACTCATCGTCCAGCGAGACCATCAACGTTCGTAGGGTTCGTATCCATTCTTGCAGCTGCCGCAGCCACGACCAAGGCCTACTCCAATCCAGTAGTATTACAACTAGCATGTTTGGAAGCGATCGAGGCGTCAAAAGCGGGTTGAGAAGAGGCACGAATGACGGAGATGGATCGGAGAGGAGATAGAGTGAGAGGCGGGCGAGAGTGTCTTCCTGGTCAGCATCAAGGACATCCCGATACGTGTATCCTAACGCGAATCGGTTCGCTATTGGCGGCGTTGGATCGCGGGAACGATCTGGAGGTCTTCGCCTGCTCGTTGGATAATAAGATAGGCTCTCGAGGAACTCAATTTGTGATTCCGGAGTACCGCCTGGACGAGATGTCCGAGTGAGCCTTGACCTGTGCTCTGCACGCCAGCATTCTATACTACGTACCCAGAATGAGTAGGTTCTTCTCCGGTAGTCTCTTCCCGTTAAACACCTCGTCTAACATCGACAACCAGATGTCCTTCTTCCCGTCTCCACTGCTTGACTGTCTGTCATGATCGCTTCTATGTGTCATGGCAGACACTCTTCGCGAAGATCGAGCCATAGCAGGCTAGCACGTGTTCGCAATTGAGCGTCTCCAACGTGTTTGGAAACCTTTGTGGCCAGCAATTGGAGGCTCCTCCTGTCAGAGATCCTGGTAGCGATTAGGAAGGATCTAGGGGTGTTGTGGGAGAGTGAGGAGCTTGTCAAACATCGGCGATGGAGCTGTGCCTGGACTTACACACAGCGCCAATTCCCATGTTCCGTTTGTCTCTTTATTGTTCCGTAGCTCTCCAAAACAATGGGCGTCTATATTTTGCCGAACTTTCGCCGTGTACATGTGAAAGGTGACAACGAACCCGATTTCTACAAGCAACGCACAGTAGTTGCCAACAACACCTCAAGCCCGACCTCCTCGAGTGCTGGGGACCACTCATTCAACACATCCGGATACCGGGCTTAGGGCTCCACATTCCAGTCGCACAATGAACAGCATCCGCCAAATCCAAGCCCTCAACGCGCGCGAGCTCGAAGCCGGCGTGACGCCCGAAGCCTCCTGGCACGCCGATTACCGCGACACGGCCTACGTCTACGTCGGCGGCCTGCCCTTCGAGCTCTCCGAAGGCGACGTCATCGCCATCTTCTCGCAGTTCGGCGAGCCCGTCCACGTGAACCTGGTGCGCGACGAGGAGACGGGCAAGAGCAAGGGCTTTGCGTTCCTGAAGTACGAGGACCAGAGGAGCACGGATCTGGCGGTCGACAATCTTGGTGGCGCGACGGTTATGGGCCGGGTGCTGAGGGTCGATCATACGAGGTATAAGCGGAAGGATGGGGAGGAGGGCGGGGATGGCGCGCGTGCGGCTGCTGGAACTGCGGCGGTTGAGGCGAGGGAGGAGTCAGATGGGGCGAGTGAGGAGGAGAGGCGGCCGATGTTGCGAGAGGAGATCGATCTCGCAAAGCTGATCCGCGAGCACGACGACGACGATCCAATGAAGGCGTATCTGGTCAAGCAGAAGCAAGAGGAGGTCGACGCCAGTGCAGAGCCGCGTGAGAAGCGGCACAATGGCCGTCATGCACACCGTAGGAGGTCGAGATCGCGAGATGAAGACCTGCACGCAGACTCAGACGTTGATCGCCAGCGAAGACGACTTGACACTGCTCGCTCAGTCTCTCGCGCCAGGCCCACGCTCGACTCGGACGAAGAGCATCGGCGCACACGACGGCGCGAGACCGAACACGCGGCCTCACCCGATCGCCACGAGAGGTCAAGAAGCAGAGACAGATACCGCATGAGATGAACATCTCCTAATACACGGCTCACGGCAACCCGCCATTGTGAAGACGGTCTTTACAAACGTACGACTCGGTCCGACAAACGTGCGCCGCTCGCGTCGGCTGCACGACGTTGAACACCTCCGCCTGCTCGACCCCACACGTTCTGGACGACTTGAACGATCTAACATTCTCCTGCTGGGTAGGTGCTGAAAGTACGCGCACAGCGGATCTTTGTGGGCGACCTGAGACGCACTGCTCGTATATGCATCGTTCTGATGCTTGGGAAATACACGGTCGCGTGTGCTTGACTAGTTGCTGTCAACGAGACCTGGAGCAGGGCATAGCAGGGAAACGTCCTCGCTTCGATGACGGCACGGTGATTCCCTTTCAGAGAATGCCCACGCCATCCCTGGCGTCGCTGAATGAGCTGGTGCCAATGGCGCTGCTATACCGGCAGGGCCAGTATGGGGTATGGGTCAGACGGGAATACTGGTTGTAGTCAGAAAGCTGACGCAGAGAAAGACGTAGCTAATCATGTGATGGGAGGAGTTTGAGTGGTGAGACGACTTTTTCTTTCACTCCACGTATGCATTGTGAACACGTCTACTTCGGCTCCTCACTCCCCGCTCCCCATTCTACCCAAGCAGCCTCTATACCCCATCTATAGCGCGCGCACGCCCACCTACGACTGCTCGACCTTCTTCAAGCAGTCCATGAACTCGCGCCAGTGGTACATGACGGCGATAGCGCCGCACTCCTCCCTCAGCATCTTGGCCATCTTGTCCTGCTGCTCCTTACTCTCGTAGGGGCCGACGTAGCCGATCAGCGGGATCTTTGCGTTCTTGGCCGCCGTCGCGCCACTCCTGCTGTCCTCGACGGCCACGCACTCGCCCGGCTTGACGCCGATGACCTTGCACGCGTGCAGGTAGATGGCCGGGTCGGGCTTGGACGTCGGCTTCTCCAGCGACGTGGCCGCGCTGAAGACGTGGTCGTGGGGGAAGTACTTGTCCTGGCCGACCTTGCGGATGCTGGCCTCGACGCGCGACAGCGCGAACGAGGAGACGACGGCCATGCCGTACTTCTTGCTCTTGTGCAGCTGCTCCAGCACCTCCATCGACCCTTCGCACGGCTGCGCCTTCTTCTCCAGCTTCTCCACCACCTTGCCCAGCTCGCGGTTCACGTACTCGTCAAAGTCCTTCTCCGGGATCTGGAAGTCGAACTTCTTCTCGAGCGAGGTCATCATGCCGCGGAAGTTCTGGCCGACGAAGTCGACGAGGAGCTCGGGTCCGGTGTACCGCTTCTCTTTGCCGTTCTTCTCGAGGATCTCGTTGGCGAGTTCGGCACAGGCCTCGAAGGCGAGCTCTTCGGACAGGACGAGCGTGTTGTCGCAGTCGAAAAGGATCTCTTTGATCTGGGATTGTTAGTCTGAGAACGTCAGTTCTGGACATGGACAGGACACACCGCAGGCATCTTGACGGCTGTGTACGGTCTTCTGACGGCCGTGTGTTGTGAAGATAGATGATTCGATGGGAAACGTTGACGTCGTAAAGCGTGAGCCCGAGTAGATGGAGAGGAGCTCAGTTGCAAGGCGAGTAGAGCGTAAGATCGATTGGCTATTGTGAAGGTAAACAAAAGGCGCTGAATGGGTGAGGGTTGTCGTTTAGAGAGAAATTGCAAACAGTGGAATGGATGAGGTCAGTGGAGTTGGGCGCCGCCGGACTTTAAAATGCTGCCCCAGATTTCTTTGTTGAGCCCGTTCCACCGCTGAAAGAGCGAGCGCTTCCCCCGCAACAGTGCACTGGCCAGCGCGTATGAGGACTTCGATCCGGTCATGTTTCACGGTGTCCGACGTCTCACGTGCTGCTGTCACTTCGACGACCTCGACGACCCCGACGAAGGGCCTTTACTACAACGCATACACACGCCGTGCAAGACATCAACCCCATGCCTGCCTGTGTACCGTCCCTCCCCCTCGACCAATGCAACTCCCGCTCCAGACCGGCCCCAGCAGAAAGCACAAAAAGGAAGTACCGTTGACACGTCATACCGTTACATGGCACCTGTAGTCTCACCGCTCGCTCGCTCGTACAAGTGCATGTATGCAGATCCAGAACCCCTTGAGACGGCCCGGTTTCTGCAGGGCCTTTCGACACTACTATGTGTGCGCTCCGAGTCGTCGCTTCTTCCAGTTGCACGACTCAGGGTTTACACACGGCGCTGATTTTATTAGTATGATCGTGGAGGGAGGAGCTGCAACTAACACAAGGATGGGCTATCGCAGATGGCCGCTGTGCTCTGCCTCTCTTCCAGTTTCAATTCATTTCTGAGCAGCCAGACCTGTCTCGGACATCTCCTAGGCTTCAAACCCCGTTATTTGGACTGAGTTGTGGATTTTGTCCAGGCATGACTCAGTTGCTTGTTGAAAGTCGTTCAAACGCAAGCAACATACAAAACACCTGTCCAACCACGCTCAACCCGTTCGCAAGCTTCTTTAAAGTCAAGTGAGAGCCCACCTGAACGTTCACAATTGCTTTACGATTCCTCTTTCATGTCGTTTCAACCAGCACTCCCTACGGCGCTCGAGCAATGCAAGAGAAGAATTCAGCATGCTAAAGTGAGAGACTCATGGCTTCGGACGTCCCGTCCAGCTGTATCACCTCTACTTGTAACCCGGCATCACCGCCTCCGCCCGCCACGCAAGCCATCAAAGTCATCTTCGAAGAAACGCAGCGGCGAAGCTCTTAGATCAACGAGCCTAGAAGAAGACCCAGATAGCGCTAGGACTCCACTCATCTCCGCAGCCACCGTCCCCGCTTCCAAGCACGTCCTCCAATACCACCGAGCACGCGAGCTCTACATGCACAATTACATAGCCGGAGTCAGCAACGCGAGCTTCGGAAGTTCGCGCAGAGAACGCAAGACCGAAGCGTTCCATCGCTATCGTTTCAACGTCGCCTAGCTCGAGAAAGCTGAGCCTGGCTGCAACCCCGAACCCACGATCCTCAGTTCACCCCAGCACATGCACTCCCTTCAACTGTCGGATCATTGCCATCGAACCCTTCTCCGACGTCGAGCTCGCTACCTAAGACTAGGAGACGCGCAACGCCGTCCAGCGTGCAGCATAGCAAACCGAAAACATCACACTACAGACGCACTGTCTGGGGCGTAGGATGGTGGACAGTGAAAGTTATCCTTCCTACGAGCTCGAAGCCGTAGCTATATACGCGTGCGCATATGTGTGGATGTGGGACTGATGTAGCATAACATATCTAGTCTGCACAAAGGAGTTTCGCTACAGCGGCAGTATCATCTAATACTAAGGCTTCCCACGTAACGCTAAGCTCGCTACAGCCAATCTGCAAATACTATAAGACGA
>NAJN01001568.1:0-10365 GCA_005059845.1 Cryomyces minteri
ACCTCCTGCACGCGCCTGCTGACCGACCTGTCGGCCGACCTGGCCAAGTGCGAAGCCGAAGCGAGCGAGGCGGCGCGGCACCGCGACGCGCTGACCGACCGCACCAACAGCGTGCGCGACATCGAGCGCCAGGAGCGCCTGCTGACGAAGCAGCTGGGCAACGTGAACGCGCGCACGGAGAAGCTGCGGCGCGGCGCGGACGACAAGGCCGAGGCGGCCCGCGACCGCATGGACGCCCTGAAGGAGGTCCATCGGACGCTGGCGGAGGAGAGGGGCGAGAGGGGCCGGGAGATGGAGAGGAGGCGCGTGCGGATCAAGCAGACGGAGAAGAAGGTATGCTTGTCGCACAATCGCATCTCGTGTCGTCGCTTCAGCCCCCTGCTTCTTGCGCACGCGCAGAGCGCAGTCGGGGCGAGAGCGAGTCCACGGGGCTGGACCAGGGCTAACGCGTCATCCGTGTGTTTAGATGGCCGATCTGAAGGAGAACATCGAGAACGAAGTCCACAGCGCGCACGACGAGTACCTGAAGATGGAGAGCCATATCAAGTTCTACATCACCGAGATGGAACAGAGTATCTGAGGGGGTGGGTTGGGTCCTGGGCTTCTGGTTTGCAGGTCAAGCACGTATGGGTGGGGACACGGCGTTCAGGAGCACGGATCTCTCATGATACCACTGGATTGTAATGGTTGTGGCTTGTATTGCGGTCTACGCATACGTCTATCTGTGAGCATGGACGATGAGCTACAAATTGAGTGTTGAGTGCTCGTGTATTGTGTCTAAGTGTCGTCTCGAAACTCGTCCGGATGTTGAATTGATCATAAGACACCACAATGCCTCCACTCACACACAGTCCTCATGATCCTAATCTAGTTGGATCGGTTCGACATATCTGAATGGGAATCATCAGCAAATGCTCCATACCAGAACTCAGGGTTGGGTGGAGGGTTGGTTGTTTCCAATATCAGAGTCTAATTAAAAAATAAAAGTCCACATAGTCTTTTCAGAACAGGTCTGTGAAGGTTTTTTCATCACGTAGGAAGCGAGAGTAGAGGGTATAAAGGAATGCTGATGTGCTTACCAATTCTGGGACTCTGCCGTTCGTCTGTGTCGCAGCAGTCGATCATGGAGGGTTGTAGTAAACAAGATGCCCGTTTGTCAAGGTCCATGGGATTAGAGGTCATCAATTGTCGAGAAGACACACCATCTCCCAACCACGTGACTGATCTTCACAGTCCGTCCAACCCATCCTCTCTCGCCAGCGCCGAAACTCTTAGTCGTGACGTTGAGAATCGAGACTTCCTCATCCCAGGGATCGCTCGTAGTAGCAGCCTGCTGCCCAGCTTCAGCTCGTTCTCGGTCTTCGAGACCGTCTTCGTGCTCTGCACACTGGTCCGAATCATCCAAGGGACACTCGACTATGGTGAGCCTTTGGCGTGCAAGATGCGCCGCCTCAACCGCTGCCGCGAACGTGCGGCTGAGGCCCTGAGCAGAGAAAGCGGAAGTGTTCCTGTGGAGCGCTATCGAGTTCAGTAGGAGAAAGACCGGGGTCGGTGTCCTATCGTGTGGGTGATCTGACAGCGCGGAAGCTATACGGGATGGGTGGGCGGAAAGATAGGCATGGAGAGTAGGCAGAGAAGGACAGAAAGTAACGGTGACGTTTCGAGAGGCTGAGAGGAGCTGGAGTGTCGGGACTAGCAAAGGATGGAGCAGAGCCTCCTGAGGTGCAGTGGGCTGACCACCAGTATCGCCTGCTACACTAGCGAGTGGCACTGAGGATGACGCCGCAAGGGCATGGAGTAGATCGTGGAGAAAGTCTTCACGCGTCGAACAAACTACCAGAGTCGTTGGTAACTCTTGGCTGCGCATGGAATGCTGAAGAAGGTGGGGAAGCGATACTGAAAGGAGGACGACTGGAGTCGGGGACGGCCTTCCATCGTTGGTTCTTCTGCTTTCTGACGCTTCCATGTCAATCGAAGGAATGGAAGCTCAGTCCCGATTTTCAACTTTTTCGCACCATGGCATCTTGACCCGAGCGCGTTGCACTGTCGCGGTCTACGTACGTCCGGTATTGGCGAGACACCATAACGCGGCCGAGGTGTCGTAGCAGGGCTTGACTTGATAGAGTAGGACAGAGGAAGTCGAAGGATGAATATTCTGATGTGGGATGGAGCACTTCTAAGCCGGCCACGCGAGTCATGTGGTGGCCGCTCGGCGTCTCGGAATAACTCTATTGACCTTTGGACCTTGGACACGGCTTCGACGACGAGTGAAGAGGCATAAGGTAGCGTTGCACCGAGAATTGGAAGAAGGCACGGTGTAGACGGCTTGCTGGAAGGCTTGACTTGGGCAGGCAGCATGGAGTCCATTTCGAGGATCTCAAGCTTGCTGGAAAATGGTACGAATGTTGTCCGGCACCTTCGATATATGACTGACCTGTCTTCTCGTGTCGTTATAGCAAGGGACCTTACCCTCGATGCTGCTGCGGCACGCAGGGGTCCGCTCAGGAACACCTCGCCAGCACAGCTCAAGAAGCTGCTGGACAGTCGTACGGAGCGAGACGTTCTTGAAGGCTTGCGGAAGGTTATCTCGGTATTGCAGCCCACTCCCACGTATCCTCCGCTGTATATACTGACCCGCTCGCCTAGATGACATACCGTGCCCAGCCCACACTACCGTACTTCCCGGCAGTCATCAAGAACATTGCATCGCCGTCCCTCGAAGTCAAGAAGCTCGTCTACATCTACCTACTCCACCATGCCGAACAAGCTCCAGAAGAGGCCCTCCTCTCCATCAACACCATCCAGAAGGCTCTCTCCGACCAGAATCCCCAGGTTCGGGCCCTTGCTTTACGGATCATGTCTGGCATTCGTGTTCCCGTCATTCATCAGATCGTATCGATTGGGATCAAGAGGGGGTGTGCAGACATGAGTCCGTACGTCAGGAAAGCGGCGGCTTTCGCCATCCCTAAGTGTTATCGCTTGGAACCTTCGACGCTGCCGCAACTGCTGGAATATCTCGGGGTGTTACTAGGCGACAAGCAATACTACGTCGCTGGCGCAGCAGTCAGTGCATTTATGGAAGTCTGTCCTGACCGGATCGATCTGATACATCCCCACTACCGATCTCTCATCCGCAAGTTGGTTGATATGGATGAGTGGGGACAGTTGGCTACCTTACGTATGATGACGGTGTACGCACGAAGGTGTTTTCCGCAACAGACACGGCGTGTCAAGAAGGAAGGCACCATGGGCTTCTACGGTGACGAAGGTACAGACTCTGGAGAAGAGGTGGGCGAGGAAGTCTCTATGTTGGACCCGGATCTAGAACTATTGCTGAAGGCCGCCAGACCTCTGCTGCAGTCTCGAAACTCCGCCGTTGTCGTTGCAGTCGCCCGATGCTATCTCTACCTTGCACCTTCGTCACCTTATTTTTCCCTTGCCGTCGGTCCTCTCGTATCACTTCTCCGCTCTGCTCAAGACATCCAGCAGATCGCCCTGTACAACATCGTGCAAGTGTGTCTGGCTCGACCAGAGGCTTTCGTGGCCTACACAACACACTTCCTCATTCGCGCTCTCGATCCACCACAGGTGTGGCGATTGAAGCTCGAAGTGCTCACACTCGTGTTCCCACACTGCGGAAGAGAGACTAAAGGGCTTATACTGAGCGAATTAGAGCACTTCTCAAAGGGCCACGGCAATGACGCGCTCGTACGAGAGAGCGTTCGGTCCATCGGGAGATGTGCACAGAGCAGCGACGCGCGCACCGCATCCCGATGCCTGCGCCTCCTACTCAAGCAGATCACATCTGCTAACAGCAATCTCGTCGCCGAAGCGCTCGAAGTCATCCGTCTCCTCATCATGCGCGATCCCGCCGCGCACGCCCAAACCGTCATCCGCCTCGCCAAGAACCTCGACACAGTGACCTCCCCGCAGGCGCGAGCGAGCATCATCTGGCTCGTCGGCGAGTTCGCAGGCGTCGAGCCAGACAACAGCATCGCCGCGGACGTGCTGAGGATCCTGGCCAAGGGCTTTGCGGACGAGAGCGAGGCTGCGAAATTGCAGATAATGCTTTTGGCCGCCAAGGTCTACGTGCATCACCTCAACCTCACGCAGCCGACACGGTCATCCCACCCGTCGCCGCCAGAGCCGGAGGCAGCATCACATTCCCCTGTCGCAGACGAAGACCACGGTGACGGCGGATTCCGCGCCTCCTCGACCACCCCTCCGCCGCCGTCCTCGCCACCACCACTCCCATCCAAAGACCACCCGGTCCCAATCCTCTACCGCTACATTCTCCTCCTCGCGCGTTACGACACCTCCTATGACCTGCGCGACCGCACGCGCCTCTGCCGCGCCCTGCTTGCCGTCCCCACCTCCACCGAGCTCGCCTCCTTACTCCTCCTCGCGCCTAAGCCCGTGCCGCAGCAGCCGTCTCCCAGCGAGCGGCGGCGCGGCTTCGTGCTCGGCAGCGCGAGTCTGGTGGTTGGCGACGAGGGTGGTGTCGGCGGGTTGAAGGGGTACGACGACTTGCCCGGGTGGGTGAGGGCAGGGGAGGAGCCGGAAAAGAGGTTGAGAGACGAGAGGGATAGCAGGAGCAGAGGGATGGATGGCGGTGGGGTGGGTGGGGCGGAGAGAGTGGTGCCGGCTGGGGAGAGGTTGGACAGGGCGGACAAGGGGAGGACAGGGGCGGATGTGCTCGGGGTGGGTCTGGGAGGGACTGCGAGTGTGAAGGAGAAGACGCTGGATGACTGGTTAGACGAAGATGAGGGTGGGGGAGAAGAGGATAAAGACGAAGAGAGCGAAGAAGGGAGCACGGAGGAGGAGGACGACACCGAGGAGGAGAGTAGCGGAGAGGAAGAAGAAGAAGAGGAGGAGGAAGAGGACATGAGCGAGAGTGAAGACGACGAGGGCAATGGCGAGCGAGACCGGCTGGTCAAATAGCTCCAGCTGCACCACGTCATCAAACAAACACAACCTCTTGAACCGCAACAGCCACTCCTTCTCCTCATTCCTCTCCTCCCTCACCTTGACCTCCACCCGCTTACATACCGTGGCAGCCGTCCCCGGCATCGGACGACTCTGATAGTGCCCGTTGCCCCATTCCTCCGACGAGCGGCTGCCGCCCCCAGACATAGACGTGCACAAGCTCAGGAAAGGTGTTGGCGTCGGGTAGGATCGTGCGACGGGGGTGCACAGGTTGTTGTCAAGTACGCACGAGACGACGAGCAGCGCGATGGGGATGTGCAAAGTAGCGCGCAAGCTTCGACGCGGAGCTCGCGCGAAAGTCTTATTCTCTGCACGAAGACGGATGATACGAGAGTGCTGGGCCGGGCCATGCCACGAGTATGGCCGAGCCGGGAGACGAAAGCAAAAGTCGCAAACGCAGAAGACGCCGGCGACACCAGACTGCGCCGCGCCATGCCGTGTTCCGTCTACTGGGCGCCTGACTCCCCGTTGTGCGAAAAAGAAGCCCGTGTGAGCGAGCAAACCAGCCATCCAGATACACCAGAGCAGACCCAGGACGACCTCGAGCATCAACGTGTCCCTCATGGGTATTGAGGGAGGTCTCGTGTCGATGGCTCGTTAGGTTTCGATGAACCTCGAGCTCATCAGCTCGTCCACGTGCGCTCTTTGCGCCTTAATGTTGCCTTCTTCTTGCTGCCGTAGCAAAACGGCGAGCACTTCAATCGGCGGCTTCAGACCGAGTTTGTGCGCGCGTCTCCAGCGTTTGGTGCGTGCTATGCCAATGCAAGGCTGCACAGGGTAATACTGAGTCAGCATCCATGCACATGCGTACAAGAGCAACCAAAGATCTAGCTTGGTCGACGAGAGAAGAGAGAGGACGGAAGGATCTGCACGTACGCCATACTGTCCACTCATGTCCCACTCCCTCAGGACCTTCTCCCACAGTCCCAACCCCTCCTGGTGCACTCTCGGCGCCATTCTCGACCTTTCCTTGCCCCGCCAATACCGTGCAACCTGTGCATCGCTCACTCTCAGTGCCTCTTCATCCTCTGCCGTCCTCTTTTCGGGTGCCTCCTGTTTCACTGCTTCCTGCTTTGCTTGCTCTGCAGTTGCGATCTCGGCTGTTTTTGGCGCGATGAGGTCTGGATTGGCGGATGCATTGAGTTTGGTTCTGGTGATGGCGTCGACGACGGCGGGGTCTTTCTTCGTTTTGTTTGATGCGGTGAGGGAGGGCTTGGTCACTTTATTGGATTTGCCGTGGAAGGAGAGAGTGGACTGAGCGCGGTTGCTCGCGGCTGTGGGACCGCTGGAGACGCGGCGACGGGGCGGCATTGTGGAATCGAAAGTGAAGTCTAGCTCGTCTGAGTGTGCCGGAGGTGCCGGTGACAGTGGCGATGTTCGTGGATATGGCAGGTCAGGTGTCACGATTGGTGTCGAGGATCTAGATGTCGTGGATCTGGATGGCATTGCAAGGTGAGCTGAGGTTATGACGATCTCGCGTACGTCGTCCGAGCAATTATCGCGAAATGCACGTGCCCCGTGGAGCGAAGTAATTGAAGACTGCTGACTAACGCGTAACATGTACGGAACACTCAAAGACTCTTGAGCCGGAACATCTGCACTTTTTTGTGTCCACTTCGGTGTCTTCTGAAATTCTTGGGCCTGGTCGTTTGGGGCAAGCACATTGAAGCAGTCCTGCATCGACGCGTTTGTATAACACCCTCATATTGAACGGTTCGTTCTATGGTCAGAAACCACAGAGGCCTCCTTATATTTGGGACAGTTGAACACACAAGAGAAGAATTTGTTTAGGAAGCTTGGTGTTGATACGTAGGTCTGTGCTAATAACTATACGGGTGGTGCAAAGGCAGAGTAAGGGGAAGCGGTTAAGTTCACAAAATGTCACAGCTCAAACAAACACTCGATGACGGCAGTAGCAGGAAGAGATTTCAAAATCTATACTCTCTGCGTAGCGAGTTTTCGGACTGTAAGCAATGGGCCAGTGAGAGAAGTGCAAAGAAAAAGATCTACCCCCATAAGGACCTACAGATCAGGTAGCCCGAAAGAAAGGCTACAGATACCCGTAGTCCATTCACAGAACAACAGAGGTCAAATAGGCGGAGATCTGAAACGACTGCAGTTTCGAAGAAGAGCAAGCGGTGGGTACGAAGAGCAAAGCTGTCCGCAGTAGCAGACCACGATCAAGCATAGATCGCATGGGGACACGATCCGCACCGCACGACGTGCAAAGGAACGAGAACAGCGGTCATTCGAGAAAGAGGCCCAGATCAAACCAGATTCAACCCGCAGGCCAGCGTTGTCCAGTCCCGTGTTCTCACTCTCTTGCCTCAACGCCGAGCGTATTGTGCGCCCTCCCTTCACAGGCCCCAGACGCCTCCATGGCCAGCGTGTAAGACGCGGGCGTAACGTTATTCATCAATTGCAATATCGTAAATATTCGTAAGATAGTCACTCTCCATCGATTCGTACTTCTTCAAGGTTTCTCCATGGTCCTCGGATGTGGAAATAAGCGGCGAGTGGGTGCGTCACGCTAGTTCTGGCGAGAGTAGGGCTTGTTCATCAGAGCGATTTCCCGAGCGATGGTGGCCCACTCCAGTTCCCGTCGTAGTGGTCGAACGCACTTTTGGTGCTGGTGTTCTTCCCATTTGAGAAGCTCGTATCTTGCGCGTGTGAGCATTGACTCTATAATGTCGGACTTGGGAGACTTACGAGAAGCGCAGGTGCGGTTGAATGATGACGTTCAATCTTCGTGCTCGTACAAAGCAACTGTGGCTGGTCAGTACTTGTTTGAACCACTATTGGGTGCGAGAAGACGTACTATGCTCTCGGAAACGAAAATCCTAGCTCATTCATAACCTCCGCGATACAGATAGTCGCAGACCTCGAGACACCCACGCGGCAATGCACGAGCGTAGCAGTGCCTTCTCGCTTGCCTTCCTCTGTCACACCAAATCCCGTGAGCGAAAAACTCGACTTGTTCGGTAGGGTCGACTTACCGAGAAACTTCAAGCAGCGTTCGAAATCTTCCGTCAGCGGGTCAACCCCGTTGTCTTGCACGCGATCCACATACAACAAGTGCTCGCTAGGCCACTTCTCGTTGACCTCTCTGCTCCACGAGATCGGTTCGCCAACGCTCAGGATCCTAGTGATGCCGAGCTCCTCCAGCAGCTCCGGGTTGTTTGCGTGGTTGAGGTTACCCAGGTACATGTAGGGCAGTATCCTGCTTGGCAAGCTGCCGTCCATGCGAGAAAGCCATTGAGCATTCTTGATGCCAATGACATCACCCCGAAATCGTGGCGACTCTTGAAGAATGCGCGGTTGGATACTCGTGAGAAGCGCGACGTCGGACGGATAGGCAAAGAAGTTGCGGCCTTTTTCCCGGTGCAAGCGAAGCCACGCTTCATGCACTGGAAGACCCTCTGCGTACATGAAGTAGGCCAAGCCCAGCAAGGAGGTCTCGGTGTATCCATCCGTGCAATGAATAAGCATCTTTCTTGCTTTTGGTGTAGCCGACACCATGGTGCTATCTCCGTCTTCGTCTTTCTCCACAAACCCGCTGTCTTTCCTCCTATCCGGGTTGGCCATACGGTAGATCCAATTGCAGGTAGCCATGAGTCCATCAACTTCAGCTTGCGACCATGTTGGAGGCATAATGCTGCCAGATGATGGAAACTCCATTTGAGGAGGTTGGCCTCCTTCGTTCAGTATCCTCTCTACGGCTCTAAACATCCTGGAGTCTGGGACTTGCGCCAGATCGCTTGTCTCGATGAGAACGTCGAATTTTGAATCTTCAGTTGTAGTCGTGTCTATAGTATCCATGGCCGGGTCTGGCGTTGGACCAAGCCATACGTTTTTGCTAATTTCGGAGGCTTTGGACATGGTGCACATCTCCAATCGCTCCCAATGGACTGCAAGCATGTAAGGAGCTGTCCCTAGACAGAGTCGTGGTATGCTTAAAAACTTACAGAAGTCCATTACATTTCCGGTCATGCGTCCCTGCGAGTCGATTGCCACAATGTTTCTGTGCTCATCTTCAAATTTGCTGAAAGCATCTGCAATCCTATTAGCACTATGTCAAGTCATAGTGTGAGCTTCTCCATGTTAGAGTTACTGACCTGAAACGACAAATGTGTTGAATAGCTGAGGTCCATTTCCAGCGTTGTCACACTTCTCTCGCCAAGCCTTCTGAGCTCTCGATATGCGTTTTGCAAGGTCCACAACCTCTTCTATTGGCGTTCGGTCGTCACCATACACAACAATATCGGAAATCGTCGCGAGCTTGCAGGTCTGAATCTGAAAGTTGCGGACTGAGAAACCTTCCCTCGGATCGATCTCAAGGAACGAAGCCACATCCTCGGGTTTAGCCTGGGTCAGCAGTATCTCCTCGGGCGCGATTGCGCCTTTCAGCTTTGACACGCTAAGGTCTCCTCCTGCTTTCACGAGTGTTACACCACGGATGCACTTCGGCGTCCTCCGCAGCATCTTTCGTCGCGCAACAAAGAAAGTCAGCTGGATGTGGTTCTCTGCATGTAGGCCATGAAGCCATGGAAAGACTTGTCGTGCCTCTGGAAGTGGCTGTGTTGCTATATGATTCAAAGCATCAACAAGCGTGTCTGCATCAATGGAGTATACCGGAGGCGTATCTGAGATCTTCTCATACACGTCTGGCGGATAGGTGATGGATGTCGTCTCGATGCTGGTACTTGGAGATGGAGGTGACGATGGAGGTGTGTCGAGTCCACTGTTTGGTTTGGGTCCTGGAGAGCATATTGGGAGGTATTTGTTTGGAATCGCTGCTGGGGTGCGTCTGTCTGACGTATTGATAGAAAGATGTGGTGGAGGCGTGGAGATACGACCAGGCAATGGAGATGGCCTGGCGAAAACAGTCGCCATTGAGAGGTAAGTTGGGGCCTTCGAATCGACTACGTTAGAGACCTTGGGGTGGAAAGAGAAGTGAACTCGGGAGTGGTGGTCACTCGACCAATATGACGGTATGTGAAGTATCTTATCGGCATCGTTCACAGCCTTGTTCTGGGCCTTACAGCCTTGCCTCCCCTCTCCTGCGACCAGTGTCATGTACGGCATACCAGCAATTGCGATGCCACAGCTCCTCGGATGCGAACCAGGCTTGCTCCCGATGTCAACTCGAGTTGGAACGGCTCGAAGCCAAGATGTGGAGAAGGTTCGCTCCAAGCGGTTCGAGACCCTGATCACCCCCCGCCATCAAGCGAGGGACGGCTCAAACCCCACAAGTCTGGGCAGTGGCGAGGATGCAACCCCACGGAAGTGTGCTACAGCGTCGATCGATCGCGTATTGTTATCGCTGATGTGTGAGCAATTGTGCGATTGGGGACTCTCGATGTGACAAAGCGCACCTTG
>NAJN01001569.1:0-10363 GCA_005059845.1 Cryomyces minteri
GGAGGCTGGTAGCGATGAAGCTATTTCATACTGGCTATCCCGCTACGATTCGCAAAGAGATCTCGCTCGCTTCGCTCTAGATCTTTTCGCGATCATGCCTATGTCAGACGAGTGCGAACGCCTTTTTAGTAGCGCCAAGCTTACTATAGTTGATCGCCGCGGCAGGCTAAAGGCAGATATTATAGAGGCGTGTGAATGTCTCCGGGCCTGGTATGGACGGCCTAAGGTAGAAGATAGCGGTAATGGAGACGATAGCGAGAGTGACAACGATGAGGTCGATAGCTAGTAATAATATAATACACTCTCTTTCTTGCTTCTACTACCTTTGTCTTATGCTTGGCGGTCTTGCTGGTCTTACCGGTAAGACCAGACCGGTTATTATGTAAGCAGCTGGTTTGGTATGGTTTGACCTCCAGACCAGACCATACCGGACCATTCCGATCACTGTTCTAGAGTCACGTTTGCGAGGGCCAGCTTCTTGTTTTCGTGGTCCCCACACTCGCGCTCGAGGATGACGATGAGCTTCGTGACATTCTAGACTGGTTCGAATCTTCTTCGACCTCTCCCAGTCCACACTCGTTGACAGTCTTCGCCGTCTCATCACTGGCAGCCGCATCTTCGCCTTCGTTGTCTTCCAACCACCGCGCCATATTTGGGCCGTTTCTCAATCGCCGACTTCGCTTGCTTTGCCTTCACCACCGTCCGCGGCTTGTACGTTCGCAGCTTCACGATCCGTTTTGTTCAGTTCCTTGACCTCTGAGCATGAGATGGTCCCGTCTGCATGTCCTGACTTTTCTTTCACAGCTTGATCATGTCCTCCGCATCACAAGCCACACAGCCAGTCGGGCCCTTCAAGCTCGTTACCGTAAACACAGCACCAGAGCGGGCGAAGAGGTTGATCGGGCGCGTGGTCGAAAGCCTCAAGGAGCAATACACGGTCATTCACGCTGCGAACGTCGAGGTTAAGCAGAACAAGACCGAAAGCCCAGTGTAGCTTTCTCTCATCACCCAGCTCAGACATTAGCGGCGTACGAGCCACGGTTGAAAAAATCCAGCCAGACCTTCTAGTAAGCATCATGATGCACCGAGACAACCCTTGTGCTGACTTTTCTTATAGTTCTGTGCGTCAATGTGGACTCCAGAGCAGAGTCAACAGATTCAGACAATCGCTAAGGAGGCAAGGCCTGGTATCAAGACGATGGCTTTACCCCCGGGGCTCCAGGTTTAGCGAGGTCCGGATGCTGTTGTGGAGTACCTTGTCGAGAAATTACCGGGTCTGATTGATTCTTGAAGATCTGAGATGAGAAAACGAGATTGGGGCTGCGGAACGGTTGTGGTCAGCATAGAGGAAGCAGCAAAGCAATTTGGCTTTGGGGCTGCTTCCTCCACAGGCCATCGCTCGAAGCTCACGAGCTTTCGTTAATCACGGGTCTAGTTGTACTGCTTACATTGCTGTCCGTAAACTCATAAGTAGCTATGCTGCGTTTACTGCCAGCTATCGTTTTGCAGTCTAGAGAATCCTAAACATTGGAAGTGACTCGTCGCCAGCCATGACCATTATTAACCCTCGCTTTTGGATGTGGATTGTGGGGACTTCAACAATACCCCCGATAAAGTTTCCGTTAGCGAGAACACCATCATTTCAACTAGCAACATTCAACAATTAATTGCGCAATAACTATAATAGCTATGAATGCGCAAATTAATTCCTAGGATAGATATATATATAGAGATTAATTTAGCTTATTTAGAATAGTCCCTAGTACTTTGTGTACTATCCTTTTGTAGCAATTACTACTTTACACCGATTTTGCATACTCCCCCCTAGCGATTCAAAGAACTTGTTAGGTATTTGTTGCTACGCTTTTTAAAGGGCGTCTTCTAAGGCGGCATAGGTTACTTTATTTTTTAGAAGTATTTAATATTAGGGATGCTTTTGTATACGAGTTGTTTTAGACGAATCCAGGGTGGTTAACAATCAGTTCAAGTTACTTGACCGTTGGCGCACGGATCTGCTAATGACCTGTTGGGCTCGTGCACGTACACACTAGGCAGTGATCAGAGGTCTGCACGGTCTCATAGGTACGTGCACAACACTAAAAGACCAACCTTAGAGCCGTGCGCCAACGTTCAAGTAACTTGAACTTGATTATTAACCACCCTAGACGAATTCAAGCGTGTTTAATTAGGTTAAGATCGGGTAAGTAGGGCGGCTATAAAAGTATTTGTATACCGTGCATTTTAAGCCACTCTTTTGTAATACCCGCGGTATGTATTCTAGCGTTATCCTACATAGGGTGGTTAATCATCCATCCAATCCGGTTGAGTTCAGAATGTACGCCCGACGTGATGGATCCTACGTAGAGAAATTAAGCGAAAGTTTGAATCGTCTCAGTAGAACCCGTCACGCCCGGCGTAGATTCTGAATTCATCCGGATTGGATGGATGATTGACCACCCTGATGATTCCTACATAAAGATCATGCCCGGTTTGTAGAAGATAGGGAGTTAATCCGCGAGTGCTTTAGTATATAAGGTCGAAGAATATCTATTCTTTTTTGCGTTCGGATCTCGGCGTATAACAAAGCAATCCGACCTACCTCTACTCTAAAATGCAGCCTAAAATATTACCTAAAGCTCTTTTCTAGATAGGTATGCGGTAATAAAGCCTTTGTCCTATTTTTATTGCGGTGTTCCCTAAATCCATCTCGGTTTTTTACCGCTACCTCGCTCTACCGAGCACTCGTTACTCTAAATGACTTTTGCCTATTGTTCGTCGGTCTAATTGCAATGTTCTTTCGCCTATTAAAGCCTTATCTATGCACGCTTTAGTAGTAGAAGCGGGCGCTTTTTTGTAATCTAATGGAATAGGTAGTGCCGTTTTAAAATTAACCGAATTGTATTATTGCTTAATTTGACATTTGCTTTGTTGTTAATGTGTTTGTAGCAAATCTTCGGATGTTTTCTTGCGGTACAAACAATTCGGCGTTCCTTACGCTCGGTATAGGATTTTAGCCGGCCTATACGACGTCGCGAGGTCTGGTTTGCTCGTATTGTCGACTACGTGACGGTGTTCGAAATCGTCGTTTGTGGTATACGCAAAGAACGCAACAATTTAGCCTGTGTACGGCCTTCGGAGAGCTTTCTAAGTATATAGCCTCGTGCAGTAGGGGTTAATTTATGGTTTTCAAGCGTGTTTAAGTTGATTTCTTGTAACGCCATGAGTATGGGTATGGGTTGATTTCATGGAGCGTGTTCAAGGACGCGTTGTTGCGACCCCGCTAACGGAAACTTTATCGGGGGTATTGTATATAAAACGGCGTGTGGCGCTGAATCGATAAACAGCTCGGCAGATCGAGCACTGTGGATGTAATGATCAACAGCATAACACTTGGAAGCGCTGCGTATCGGGGCTCTGAGAGTCTCGAAATATGAACCGAGACTGTTTGCCATCGTTCCAGATCTGCTAATCTCGTCGCATACTGGACGGATTCCACCATGTCAACGACCGATTTTGAGAGATCTGCAGCTGGCTTCAGACAATATCTCCCCAATCTCAATACACCCCGTTTTCAAGTTGCAAGGGAGCAGAACGCGTATCAGTACGCAGAGACTCTGACTATTAAACGCCATCCGCCATGGTTGTATAGTCTTACACAGACTTGGCAGCAGCTGCTGGAGGAACCATATAAGGGCGTCACAACAGACGGTTCGAACCTCATTGCTGTCTGATCCCACTAGCTGGAGACTGACTACGTACGTATAGGACACATCATACCCAACCTGTTCCCAGTCCAAGACGAGGGCGTCCCTATCGCCCGTATCGTCGCAGCAGCCAAAACACTCCTAGACCAGCTTACACCTACGCAGCAAACCCAGCTTTCCTACCCCCTCAACGCCAAAGAATGGCGAGCGTGGTCAAATCCAGAGTTTCTCCTACGCCCTCTCGGACTCCGCCTCGAAGAACTCTCCTCCAAAGTCGCACTCTCCATCCTCACGATCCTCCGCACGACGCTCTCTCCCGAAGGGTATGAAAAGGCCATCTCCGCAATGCGGATCAATCAGTTCCTTGGGCAAATTTGCCACATACCCAAGGTCATGAACCAGTACTCGTACAATTTCCTGTTGTTTGGGACGCCCTCCACTTCGCCGGACGCACCGTGGGGCTGGTCACTGTACGGGCACCACTTGGCTCTGAATGTTTTCCTGAGGGGACCGCAGATCGTCATCTCACCGACGTTTACGGGGGCAGAGCCGAACATTATTGATGAGGGACCTTTCGCTGGGACGCAAATTCTACACGTGGAGGGCGAGTTGGGGTTGAAGCTGATGCAGAGTCTGCCTGAAGAGTGGAAGGCGAAGGCACAGAGCTTCAAGCTCATGCGCGATCCGGGCATGCTACAGACGGGGGATCTGGTCGTAGATCGTTGGAATCCGGACGATCAGCGGCATGTCTGTGGCGCGTTTCGAGACAACCGTGTTGTACCATACGAGGGGATCTGCGTGGCCGAGTGCAGTCCGCAACAGCAGCAGCTCGTGCTCGATATCGCGTATCAATTTGTGCTGTATCTTCCGACGACTGCGCGTAAGCTACGTCTGGAACAGGTCGAAAGACATTTCGAGGACACATTCTTCAGCTGGATCGGCGGCTGGGGCGACAACGACCCATTCTACTTTCGCATCCAATCCCCGGTCGTTCTGATCGAGTTCGACCATCACTCGGGTGTGTTCTTGTCCAATACTGAGCCCGCAAAATTCCATACACATACTATTCTGCTGACACCGAATGGCGGAGATTATGGTGCCGCTTTGAGGATGTCTAAAGAAAAGCTCCGATAGGAGGGCGGGAAGGTTAATAGATAGCTTCGTCACTACTGAGAAAACGGGATTTGATTCCCTCGACTGTGATGTGGCGAACCCAATAAACAACCATGCACCAGCAGGACAAGATTAAGCATTCCACACTTATAGTATTCTATTGGCCTTCATGGCAACTCATCACGGCAAGGCGCGACGTGTCGATGTCGACGTGTGCAGGAAGCAGGAGGATGCTGGCCCATTACGATGGGAAAAGGCTTTGATATGAAGCGCGAATGATGGGAAATCAATTTCGGCATTGCCAAAAGGGAGACATACAACCACTGCATCCAGCAGCGACAGCCCTAAACATAGAGGCAGGATGGAAGGAAGCAGCATGTCCATTGGCGCTGGTGGGAGATCGGGTCAGAGTCATGTTCGAGCGGAGGAAGCTTCATTTGCAGAATGCTAAAAGGGCGCAAGGACGAACTCGAAATCATCCAAAATACACGGTGAGGTCCACTTTGCACAGCAGCCTTACAGCCTCACGCGGAGCAAGAAAAGTCACTCGTACGGTGTGAGACGTACTGTTGACTTGACGAGTACTGCAAGCCTGTCGGCGCTTGGCGAGCTTGGGGCTTGCTCCGGCCATAACCCTAGCCCTAACACCAACCCTGCCACAGCACTTTGACACGCACCTTATCAACGCGACGCAGCGACGTGCAGCTCCTCGGAAGGTCAGAGGGGCAGCTCAACACCAAGATGTCGTCAGGCGGTTGAACAATACACGGTCAATCGCTTGCTGTACATCCTGCAAAGCGACGGACCACTACTCATCGAGCACGACTCGTCTGTTGTCGACCTTTGTCTTTACGTTGGAACGCCGCTCAAACGACTACATCATGCCTCGCGCAGACGCATACAACACGCGCTGTGAGCATGACTTCCAAGCGCAAGGCTCTGTCAAGCACAGAGAGAGACTGGCGGAAGCTGCGGGAAACGAAGGCGCGCACCGTATCAGTTTCCACGTACGTCCTCTACTCCACAGATTCATACCACACTCTACTTTGCTCACAATATCCTCTGCCAGGACCTCTTCCTCGGTATCGCAGCGAGCAAGAGCGACCAAGGCGAGATCGAAATAGGCCTCTGTGCCCATGACGGAACATACAGCATCGATTTCGCGGTCCGCGTTCTTACGGCCAAACACTCACAGAAGGGCGATGTAGATGGGTCGTTGGCCGATTACTTTGTGTCACATATTCGCGAATATCAGGAGGAGCATGGCTACAAGTTCATCGGTGTTGGTATCACTCAGCGTATCGTGCATCTAAGTCCAACTTTACCAGCGAGGTTATGGGCTGATTTGGACATCGTACCGCTGGTCCTCCATATCACGGACGAGGACAAGCAGGGTGTGCGAGGCCCACTGTCCGTTGACGAGGAAGCGGATTCTATGGCGCGGAAATGCTTGATGTTCTTTGGGCCAGGCAACGGACCGCGGATCCAGGTTGGCCGCAGGAACCAAGTCGAGGTCGACGCTGGTAGTCGTGCTCAACTGACTTACCTAGATGAGTACAGAAGTACTGTTGGCGAGCGGACATGGGAAGCCACCATGAGATACGCCAAGTCGCTGAAGGAGAGGAACATCAGCATCGCCTTCTTCTCTGCCACACCACAGGGAGGTGGAGTCGCACTGATGAGACATGCACTAATTCGATTCTTGCGACAGCTAGACATTGACGTTCGATGGTATTGAAGTCTCCCGCAATATACGCGTTTATGCTGATATTTGCCAGGTTTGTTCCACGTCCTAAACCCGAAGTCTTCCGCATCACGAAAACAAATCACAACATATTGCAAGGCGTCGCGGATCCGAGTCAACGACTCTCCGAGGAGCAGGCTCACACCTTGGACCAGTGGGTGGAAGGCAATGCAAATTACTTCTGGTTGAGAGACGGCGGATGCCTCGCCTCTCGGTCCAAGGGTGGTGCAGATGTGATCATCATAGACGACCCTCAGATGCCCGGTCTTATTCCTCTATCCAAGAAGGCCGATCCTGGGCGACCAGTAGTCTTTCGTAGTCACATTCAAATCCGGTCCGACCTCGTTGATCAGTCTGGCAGCCCCACTGCCCAAGTCTGGCAGTGGCTCTACCACAGCGTCAAAGCTGCGGACCTCTTCATCAGCCACCCAGTGAAAGCGTTCGTGCCAAACACAGTCGACTTCACGACAGTTGGCTATATGCCTGCGACGACCGACTGGCTCGACGGTCTGAACAAGAACATAAGTGCATGGAACACGCAATATTACATCCAAGAGTTCAACAACAATTGCCGCGAGCAAAGAATGGCTGAGCTCGCGTGGCCAACCCGCGAATACATCATTCAGGTTGCACGCTTTGACCCTGCGAAAGGTATTCCCGACGTCATTGCCTCATACGCAGAGCTGCGACGCAAGTACTTGCATGACAAGCCCCCGGAAGAGACCCCTCGACTAGTCGTGACCGGGCACAGCTCCGTTGACGACCCTGATGGCACTATGATATACGATGAGGCTCTCGACCTCCTGGAGAAGGAGTACCCCGACATCGCCGAGTCTGTCATCGTCATGCGCCTCGGGCCCAAGGACCAACTCCTCAACGCGATCCTTTCGTCCGCCAAGATCGCGCTCCAGCTCTCGACCCGCGAAGGATTCGAGGTCAAGGTCTCAGAAGCACTCCACAAGGGAATTCCCGTCATCGCAACTAAAACGGGAGGGATACCGCTGCAAGTCGAGCACGACAAGAGCGGTTTTCTCGTCGACCCTGGTGATTCCGGTGCGGTGGCGAAGTACATGTACCAACTGCTCACGGACAAGGAGCGGTATGAGAGAATGAGCAAATATGCGGCAAGCCATGTCAGCGATGAAGTCAGCACGGTTGGCAATGCTCTATGCTGGTCATACATGGCTTCTACATTAAGCAAAGGGGAAAAGATATGCCCTAATGGAGCTTGGATCAACGATATGGCGAGGAGGGAGGCGAATATGGAGTATGTGGAAGGAGAAGTGAGGTTACCGAGATCAGAAACTACGTAAGGAATCGGGATTCCCAGAGTACGTTAGGCGCCTTTTTTTCACATTCGAACAGATGAACAGCTACGTATCTTGACGACGTGCGATGCACTAGATAGGCTTTGCGAAACATACAGTCGCATGACGATGCGTAATCATCAACCACTCAATCGACCAGTCGCTGACCCGGACAGACCCGTCTAAGCCACGCATGCTGTCTAGCTGTGTGACGATCGTTCAGCAGTACGAGAATTAGCGAACCAAGCAAAGAGTCCCCATAGGGCCATTCAGCTTGAATGGTAGCATCGAATTGCATCGCCAACTGCCGCGAGCATACAAAACAACAATCGGCGTTCTCACGCTCCGTGGCCCCGTAAAAGGCTGCGAGAGTCCAGGCTATGCGTGCAAGCGTGGTAAGCTGAAACGTGATCTGCACCTCGACTGCTTCTATCTTGAAGCCGCAAATCAAGCATTGCTCAAGACGACGAGTTGGCCCCCCTTTCCTTCCTCCAAGGCGGACCGATATGGACGTCGGGACACAGTGGGCGCTTTACTGGCGTCTTGTGATTTCTCGGGACTACGAGAACGAGAATGGTGTAGAATATGTGAGAAATATGGACGGACCCATCCGTCAGCCGCTGCTTGGCGGAACCCCGTACAGTTTTCCAGCCTCGCCTGGAGAAACGACTATCCGTAAGTTACCTTGCACTCAGGAGCGGCTCGGAGGAGGAACGAAGCTTTGGCGAACGAAGTTCCTAACGTATGCAGGCCTCAGAGTCCACTACTTTGCGGTTTGAGAGACTGTGTCCCCTAAGGGAGACGTAGGAAAGATGGCCTCTGTAAGGAGTTGTATTGATTGGCGCTCGGTTTTGTGGAAAGAATGTTGATCGGAATTCAACGCTGTAACCCACACAGATGGAAAGCTTTTATCACCCACGGCTCAGCAGACTACGTCGAAAGCATCCATGTAACCTCACTCAATCCTTTCAATCATAAATACAGGGGACTCAATAAGCCCGACAAAGCATCTTGCAATTCCAACTAGGTCGTGTCGCTACCCTCTGCGACCTTTTTTACGATGTCGGCCACCATCGCTGGTGCGCTCACAAAAGGGAAATGACCCGCATTGCAGCTGTACGTTCTGATTGGGAGATCGTTTCCTTGCGTTGCAAGCTCGACCATCTTGTGCTGCAAACTCGAAGGGAGGACTTTGTCTTCCTCCATGTAAAGATAGAACGAAGGGATGTACCGGTAAGCGGGATAGCTCAGTTCACCCCCAAAAGTCGCAGTGGAGTGATGAGGCATCTTCGCAGCCCATGCTTCAGCTTCAGCGCTAGGGAGATCTGAAAACGTGATTTGGGCGTTGATGATGGGATTGAGGTACATGAAGTCACTCTGAAACCAACATCAGACACGGATGCACGAATCAGCACGATACTAAGGCTCCAGGTAATGTGCCAGCATCGTGGCGAAAAATGGACTTTCACCCACCTCAATCCGAACTGCATCAATATTACCCGCTCCTTCTATGGTCGAAGCCAAGGATGCACCGGGCGCAACGACGAGCGCCGTGACGTAGACTAGGGCACGGACGCCGCCTTTCTTGCTTGATGCTTCGCGGTCGTTCTTTGAGAAGCCTTTGACGCCTTCAGTTCCAGGTATACCACCGTAGGAATGCATGACCAGGATAGAGTCTTTGCCTTCGTTGGCGAGTCCGGCGATGACACTCTGGATATGGGCTGCGTCGTCTGTCATAGTCGCTGGAGTGCTACCGCCCACAGACGGCAGTTCGATGACAACGGTTTCGTAGTCATGAGTCGAAAGCTGGTCAATGAAACCGGAGTAGAGCGGTGGTGTGGAAAACGATCCTGGCACCACGATGGTAGGGTTATCTGTGTGCTTCGAATTTGTCGCCATGGTTGGAGTGACGAGTGAAAAGCTTTCGATGTTCAAGACCGGGTCGAATCCAACTGAGGCACGATTTAAGCGTCGATGGTGAGTGTGTAGCTCGGGATGAAGCAATTGTCTGCGGATGAAATCCTTCTCATCTAGTTCGAAATGGCAAGATGGTGTTCAGTTCTTTGAAATCAAGTGTGTTGGCGACTAGCGAGGATTCAGGAACGCAGCTGATGCGCCTGGAGTGCTCCAGCAACAGTCACGCTAGTGTCTGACATAGGGCTCGCCGAGTGAACCACGTTCTAACGCGCGGCAGACTCGGCTCCAGCTGTCGCTGTGAGACCTTTGCCTCTACGTCCGGTTCGTAAAGACTAGAACGTTTGTTCAACAGTAGGCAATAGCATTAGGCCGTAGACAAAACATCTACGAAATGTACACCTTTACTCTACTGTACTCTCGCTAAATCCTCGTCGTAAAAACTCTCATGGACTCAATGTGTACTTCTACTCAGCGAGGAGACATACGCTACGGAGAGTTGACGGGCGGGCCTTGTGTATCCGTAATACCAGACTTCTTCCAAAGGCGATGCAGCCATCAATAAAATTAATAGCCCCATT